>JAQQSO010003627.1:0-13416 GCA_028658305.1 Pachyuromys duprasi | reverse complement strand
AAAAAAACATTCTGAAATAGAAGCATTAATTAAAAGTCTCAGACAAACACAAAAACCCAGGGCCAGATTGCTTCACCAAAGAATTCTACCAAACCTAGAGTAGAGTTAACGTTGACTCTTTTTTAAAAAATTTGTATTAATTACAGTTTATTCATTTTATATACCAGCTCTATCCCCTTCCCTCATTCCCTCCTGATCCCACCCTCCCTCATCTCTTCCTATGCCCCTTTCCAAGTCCACTGATAGGGGAGGTCCTCTTCCCCTTCCATCTGACCCTAATGTTGACTCTTCTTAAATTATTTCACAAAATAAAAACAGAAGGAACATTGTTCAATTTATTTAGAAGACAACAGTTACCCTGGTGCCTAAACCATATAAAGACAATAACAGATAAGAAAATTACAGAAAAATCTCCCTTATGAACATACATGTAGCAGGAAGGAGATGAGGGAGGGATGGTGTGATCGGGAAGGAATGAGGGAGGGGGCTACGGCTGGGATGCAAAGTACATAACCTGTGATTAATATAAAAAAGAAAAGAAAAGAAAAACCTGGGCAGATTAGAGCAAAGCAAATCCATGCTCTAACATGCTTTTGTTTTTCTCTCCCAGCCTCACTGAAGAACAGTTGACTCTGAGTTCAGGTTATATAATGATGTGTTGTATATTCACACTGTGAAGGGATTCTCACAGGTCAATTTTACACATCCATCATTGCATATAATGACTATTTTGTGGACAGGGGAGGGCAATAACAACACTAGTTTCTTCACAACTTTCAAATATACAGAGAACCTGTTCTGATGCTGCATACTAAGAGCTGTGGACTGACTCTTCTTTTAAGTGGAAGTTTAGCCCTCTCACTTTCAATCATCACCCTGAGAGTCAAGAAAGCAGTCTGAAAGGATGTGTGGATGCTACCACAGAGAGAACTTAGGAACTGATGTGTGACTACCACACTGATAAGAAAATAAAGGTAATCTGTGTACATAAAAAAATTCTCAATAAAATGAATCCAGAATTAAATTGAAAAGATTAACCACTATAACTAAATTGGACGTATCGCAAAGATGTGAGTATAGTAAAACATACATTAATGTATAATATAATCTACCACAAAAATAAAATGAAGGACAAAACCAATATTATCATCTCATTATAAAGAAAAACATTTTTGGCAAACCAAAAGTTCAGGAGGGATTAGGATACCTCAGTATAATGAAGGCATATACAGCAAGCACATAACCAACATCAACTTAAATGGAACAAAAATCAAAGCATTTCCAATAAATTAGAAACAAGACAAGGTTATCCACTCTCTCCATATATACTCAATACAACACTTAAAGTTTTAGCTAGAGACAAGACAAGCAATGCAGATCAAGGGGATATAAACTGGAAAAGAAGAAGTCAACGTATAGTCATTTGCAGATTGTATAGGAATTTTAATCCAGCAGCATGGCCACTCTGATCATATACAAAGACCTTCTACATCAGTATGATCTGACTGGAATAGTAATACCCTTAGTACACATCTGTAATCCCAACAATGTAGGTATGGTTAGTTGGTAGAAGAAAGTAGCCATGTTTGAAAGTGATGTCTAATTAAGAGGTAGACAAAGTGAGGAATCAGAGAAAGATTTGACAGAATAGTATATGCTCAACTCTCACAAGAACAGAGAGGATAAGGATAGAGAAGAAACTTCAGAGAGGCAGCACAGGATGATAGAGGGAGGAGGGAATTTTACCAGGACAATTTTACAGACACAGGTTGAAGAGAGAACAAGCGAGACACAGGTGAAGACAAACTAGCCAGAGAATGAAAAGGAGACAGAAGATTAGAACAGATTGTGATAGTTAGTTCGAGGCCACGTAGAGCAATGCATTCATTCATTCATTCATTCATTCATTCATTCAATCAATCAATCTGTCAGTTTGGTTGTGTCATTGAGCTGAAAGACAGTGAGTGGACTTGAATTTGTGGTAGTTCAGTTCGAGAAGTTCTAGGGCCATCTTACCAGGAATGTTTTACACAGATATGTTGAAGACAGAACAAGGCAGACAGTGGTGGAGATAGAATGAGCCAGCCAATGATAAGGAAAAAGAACAGTAGAACAGATTGCTAGATTTAGTTTGAGGCCAAGCAAAGCAATTCAGTCAAAAGCTGAAAAAAGCAAGTTTGAATTAGTCAGCTTGGAGAGGAGTTTGAGCAAGAACAGCTAAGTTGAACGGGTAAGCCAGAGTTTAGAAAGAGCAAGAAAGAATAAGCTTATTCAACAGTAAGTCTCAGATGCTGAAAACATTTTAGGCCTAGACTAGATTTTATGAAGGCCAGAAGCTTCCAGGGCTAGGCCTAGGTTAGGAGAGATATATTAACCTTCCAAGATAACCATTATATCTAATGAATAAAAGATACTTCTACAGCATTTATTTATGATTGCATATATAAATGAGGCTAAAATTCAACTGGGAAACTCCTACAGATGATAAACACTTTCAGCAAAATAGCTAAAAAATTAATTCACTGAAATCAGCATCATTTCTGCATAGAAATAACAAATTACTCAGAAAAATATCAGGGAAAATACTTATCAAAATATCATTAAGTAATATAAAATATCCTGGATTAACACTAAGTAAGCAAGTAAGAGACATGCATGATTAAAAACAACAACTTTACAACTTTGAAAGAAGAAATTAGATATAAGAAAATAGCAAGCTCATGAACTGGTAAAAATTAAAATAGTAAAAATGGTCAGTTTACAAAATACAATCCACAAGATTCAATGCAATCCTCATCAAAATTCCAACAAAATTTTTATAGATTTTTAAATACAACTTTCAGCTTCATATGGAACTGCAAATAAACAAAACAACAACAGAACGACTGCTAGAGTTGCTAAAACAATCCCTAAAAATAAAAGAAATAAGAGTTATCACTATCCATGATTTCAAGTTGTACTACACAGGTATAGCAGTAAAAACAAGAATGTTTCTCAATTAAAGAATCAGATGCAACTCCACACTGCTATGGTTTCTGATAAAGAATATAAAAGAAACACATACTAAAAACATAAGACAGCATCTTCAACAAACTGTGCTTTTTAAACTTGACAGTTGTGTGTAGAATAAAAAAGTTGGTGGAGTTGACTGAACTTCATCAGATTAGAAAATCTTTAAAAAACTGTATAAAATTTTTGAAATATTTCACTTACCAAAGTTCAATCAAGAACACATAGCAATTCAAAGAGACCTTTATCCTCTGGCAACTAAACAAAATAAACAAGCCCAAGGTCAGATGGATTTAGTGCAGAATTGCACTAGACTTTCAAAGATGAGTTAATGCTAACATTCCCAAATTATTCCACAAGACAGAAACAGAAGGTCCATATTATCCTAAAACCTAAACCACAAAAAGTCCCAACAAAGAAAAGAAAGTACTGTCCAATTTCCCTTATGAACCTGGATGCAAAAATTCCCAAGGAAGTAGTTGCTAGCCTAATCTAAAACCTATCAATAAGATCATACACCATGACCAAGAAGGCTTTATTCTAGATATGTAGAGATGGTTTAACATACGTAAATCATTAAATTTAGTTCTCTATATAAACAAACTGAAAGACAAAAACAACACGATCATTTCTTTTTTTAATTAAAATTTTATTTTTGTAGTAATTATAGTTTATTCATTTTGTATCCCAGCTGTAGCCGCCTCCCTCATTCCCTTCCAATCCCACCCTCCCTCCTTCATCCTCTCTCATGCCCCTTCCCCAGTCCACTGATAGGGGAGGTCCTCCTCCCCTTCCTTCTGACCCTGGTTAATCAGTTTTCATCAGGACTGGCTACATTGTCCTCCTCTGTGGCCTGGCAAGGCTTCTCCCCCTCAGGGGGAGGTGATCAAAGAGCCAGCCACTGAGTTCATATCAGAGACAGTCCCTGTTCCCCTTACTGGGTCATTTCTTTAGATATAGAAAAGCCTTTGACAAATCCAACATGATAAGATCTGGAGAAACTAAGGATTGAAGACTCATACTTCAACATAACAAAGGATGTATAACAATCCCACAGTCAACATCAACCTAAAGGGAGAGATATTCAAAGCAAAAATAAATCGTTTAGGGACAAAATCAAGTTGTCCAATCTCTACATACATTTTCAATATAGTAATTGAAGTCCTAGCTATAGAAATAAAATATCTGAAGGAGATTGAAGGGGTTCACATAAAAAAGGAAGAAGTCAAAGTCTCTTATTTACAGATGCTCTTATTTCAAAAATAAATGACCCTAAAAACTTCATCATGGAACTTCTTCACCTGATAAGTACTTTCAGCAAAGTAAGATATAAGATTAACAGACAAAAATCAGTAGATGTCTTATATAATAATGACAAATGGACTGAGAAAGAAATCAGGAACACAATAAATTTCATAATAGCCTCCCCAGCAATAAAATATTTTGGAGTAATTCTAAGAAAGTAAAAGACATGTATAATAAAAACTTTAAGACATTAAAGAAAAAAACTTTAAAAAATATATCAAAAAGGAGAAACCACTCCCATGTTCATGGATCCATAGAAATCATACAGAGAAAATGATCACTCTACAAAAACAATACACAGATTCAATGCAATCCCCATTAATTATATCACAGTACTTCACAGATTGTGAAAAACAATTTTCAGCTTTATATAGAATCAGACATACATAAACACACACACACACACACACACACACATCTTTAAACATCCAGTTCCAAGTTTAACACACAGAACAAGTCAGCTGGAAAAGCCTCTGGAAGGTTGTTACCAAAGTTCCTGAGCAGTCCTTACCTGCTGCTAACTTCAGAACTCATGCTTAGGAAGCTGCATTCCGTTGTTTCTGTCTTTTACCTCCCTAGGAGTTCACTGCTATTTGTTGAAGGTGCATTTATGATCTGGGGCTCAAGGCCATTACATGAGAATACTTCATCCCCAGGTGTTGCAGGTGAGAAAATGAAACATAGATATTGATTACCTTAAATTAGCTGTTTTCTTAATCGATTTTGTCACAGTGACCTGCTGCCACTATTGAAGATTGAGTAAAAGTGATATTTCGTTTTTAGTGGCCATTGATTCATCAGAAATGGAGAGACATAAGGCACTATACCAGGTATTTGTGATGCTCTAAGCAAACAAGTTCTGATCTCCAGAAAAGTATAAAGCACTCAAGATTTCTGTGATCACAATTTTATGAAGAGATAAAATAAGTTGAGTTTAAAGGGGCCTTGAAGGAATGTAAAGTTAACTCAGAAGACAAGAAAGTTTCGAAAGGCTGAGTTAGGAGGCAGTCAGAGACATAGATTATTCTTTTAGACACTTGATATGAAAACCATAGATGGTTCGCAGTTCTCCAGAGATGGAGAAGTAGTCATGAAATTGGGTAACACCTTGGTATAATAGATCATTGCCAAAATATCAACTCAAAACATTCAACTAGTCATAAGTCTCTTTAAGTATGCTCTGAGAAGGTGTTGTTAGGAAATGTCCTTGCTATTCACAGCAAGAAGTGTGCAGGGGCAGACAAGATAGTTCTCCGAAGTATAACTTTGTTTTTTTATTGTTCTAGATCCACTCAGGATCTACAATGGGTTGATTGCCAACCAAGCCAACACTGTAAAAGGCTGCAGTTAAAGAAGAGGAAATATATTGCAAAGCTATTTGTTATGAAATATGCAGGTTCGAAAACCACCAGTTAAGACACATAGATATAAAAGAAGAATCAAACTTCCAGTTGAAACATTGAAAAAAGGAAAAACAATGAAGGAAAACAAGGCCAGTGCCAGGATTTGCATTGCAGTTAGCATGAACACAGGCCTACAAATTATGAAGCTGGTGAAGCATAAGCTGGACAGGGGAAGTACTCTACATTTAGAAATAAACATAGAAATGTGTCCTGGATATCCTAACTTTTCCATTTATAGATGAAAGATATTTTAATCACTGTTAAATGGGCTGCATCTTTTCTCTGATTTCCATTTACCACACTTCTGAAATTCCTTTGTTGAGTGACTTCAAGTCGCTGCAGGCATTTTTAGGATTGAACTAAAAAGAGCTGCATTTGCTGACAAATTTAGTTCAAATTCATTTACTTCATAATCAGTTTTCTGTGTTATTCCTAGTAATTGCCATATTAAAAAGATTCTAGGAATTTGTGTTCCTCCCACTTTACTGACTCAGTAAAATCAAAAGAGGAAAATGGAAAACCAGATGTGTTATTCAAATGCTTTTTGGAGTGCATGAGCAGGAGGGAGCTGAGATTTCACTGCCTAGTGCAGGAAGATAGACTCAAAACTTCCTCTCAGCAGATACAGACTTGTGAGCAGAACAGATAAGTTCAGCTTTGCTATTTATAAGAGAACTTGCTTAGTTACAAATATACTTAACTGTGAATGCAGTCAGTTAAAAAAAATGATATACTATTTTCCAGTCCAGGTAGAAGTTCACTGCCAATTAAGCTTCTTGGTAAGCCAATATAACTGTAGACTTGAATGGTATTTAAAATACTTTGGCAAAACAATATAATGTTGATATAAGAAATGAAGCGATGTAACCACACAGTTTGGATTAAATTTTTATCCAAGTACAGATAATTAAATAAAATATTTACATTTTCTAAGAATGTTTTCTCTGTGCAAATGGGGTTGGTTTAAGCAAAGATGGAATAGAGAAGAAAGAGTATTGAAAAAAACCCAACATGAAAAAGAAAAGAAAGGAGGAAGGAAGGAGGATGAAAAAAGGAGGGAATAAAAAAGAAATAAAGTCAAAAGGAAAAATTAGAGAATTGGAAAGGAAGAAAAGAAGGAAGAATAAAAAACAAGAAAGAGAGAGACTTTCAGGAAAAATCTAAATTAGAGACTGAGGACTCTAATTATTGGATAAAGCACTTTTTTAATGGATACTAAATAGAATGAGAGCTTTAAATAATGTTTGTCTGAAAACACAAATTGAATTTTTTAGACAAATTTTCAATAGCTCCCTAAAAAGAAACCATTTTTTTGTTATTGTGTTTTGTATTAACTTTTTCTTTGTTGATATCAAATATCAAATAAACACTGTCAGTGCAGTCTCACTCCAAAGCACAGAACAACACCATCAGTCTCTTGTGTCTTCTCTATAGCTCACTTTGGAGCAAGGACTCTGAGAGCAAGCTGACTTCTTCACCTGAGAGAGCTCCTTCTAGGAAGCATTGTTTCCCCAGATTTTACTTTCTCCAATTCAAAACTTCTTGGTGCTGCTTTAAGATGACATAAATGGTTTTACATGAGGCTGATTAAGTCAAAATACTCACAATTAAAAAGTATCAGCATTTACTCTAGTCTTTTTAAATTAAATTTTTATTTTTTATATTAATTACAGTTTTTTGTTTTGTATATCAGCTGTAGCCCCCTCCCTAATGTCCTCCAATCCCACCCTCCTTCATCTCTTTCCATGCCTCTCTCCAAGTGCACTGAAAGGAGGGGTTCACCTTCCCTTCCATCTTACCCTAGCTTTTCAGTTCTCCTCAGGACTGGCGGCAATGTCCTCCTTCTGTGGCCTCACAAGGCTATTCCCTCCTCAGGGGGAGGTGATCAAAGAGCCAGCCACTGAGTTCATGTCAGAGACAGCCCCCTTTCCACTTACTAGGGCTCCCACTTGGATCCTGAGCTGCCATGGGCTACATGTGAGCAGGGGTTCTAGGTTTTCTAGGTTATCTCAGTGCATGATACTTGATTGGAGTATCACGCTCAGGAAAGACCCCTGTGTCCAGATTTTTTGGTTCTGTTGTTCTCCTTGTAGAGCTCCTGTCCTCTCCAGATCTTACTATCTCTCCCTTCTTTCATAAGATTCTCTGCACTCTGCCCAAAGCTTAGTTATGAGTCTCAGCATCTACACTGATACACTACTTAATGGGGTCTTTCATAGTCCTTCTGTGTTAGGCTCCTGTCCTGTTTCCTGTTTTCTCCTTCTTCCAATGTCCATCCCATTTCTCTTTCTGAGTGAGGACTGGTAGTCTTATCCAGGGTACTCTTTCTTGCTTAACTTCTTTAGGTTAATAGATTTTAGTATGCTTATTCTATATTATATGTCTAATATCACTTACAAGTGAGTATATACCATGTATGCCTTTCTGCGTCTGGGATACCTCATTCAGGATGATCTTTTCTAGATCCCACCATTTGCCTACAAATTTCATGATTTCCTTGTTTTTAATTGCTGAGTAGTATTCCATGTGTAAATGTACCACAATTTCTGTATTTATTTCTCTGTTGAGGGACATCTGGGTTTTTTCCAGGTTCTAGCTATTATGAATAAAGCTGCTGTGAACATGGTTGAGCAAATGTCCTTGTTGTGTACTTGACTATCTTTTAGATATATGTCTAGGAGAGGTATAGCTGAATCTTGAGGAAGCACTATTCATAATTTCTCATAAGTACCAGATTGATTTCCAATAGAAGACCCAGAAAAATACCCACACACCTATGGATACTTGATTTTTTACCAAGAAGCCAAATCCATACAATGGAGAAAGAGATAGCATCTTCAACAAATGGTACTGGTCTACCTGGATGTCTACATGTAGAAAAATGCAAATGGATTTATATTTATCCCCCAGTAGAAAACTCAAGTTCAAGTGGATCAAAGACCTCAACATAAAACCAGACACACCAAATCAGTTAGAAGAAAAAGTGGCGAAGACCTTAGAACCCATTGGCACAGGAACAACTTCCTGAACAGAACAGCAACAGCACAGGCTCTAAGATCAACAATCAATAAATGGGACCTCATGAAACTGAAAAGCTTCTGTAAAGCAAAAGACACTGCCACTGTCATCAGAATAAAATGACAGCCTACAGACTGGGAAAGGATCTTCACCAACCCTATATCTGACAGACGGCTAATATCCAGAATATATAAAGAACTCAAGAAGTTAAAAGCAACAAATCAAATAATACAATTAAAAATTGGAGTGCAGTGCTAAATAGAATTCTCTGTAGAGGAATATAGAATGGTAGAGAAACACTTAAAGAAATGTTCAACATACTTAGTCATCAGGGAAATGCAAATAAAAAAAAAAAACAACTCTGAGATTTCACCTTACACCCATCAGAATGGCTAAGATCAAAAACTCAAGTCTGAACACAATGCTGGAGAGGATGTGGAGAAAGACGAACCCTCCTCCATTGCTGGTGGGAATGTAAACTTGCACTCTACTCTTAAATACAATTTCTGCTTTGTGTTTCAAGTGCTCCTTTTAAAAGTAAGAAGCAGCTGTGAATCCTTGAAGGACAGGTGGCATGCTTTACTGCAATGACCTTTAATCCAATGAAGTGGTTTGGGCAGCTTGCACCTCTGTCTTTAGCTAGCTGTATCACCAAAGCCAGTTATCTGATTTCTCAAGAACCCTCATCTACAGAGTGCAGATAGTCTGAACCTGTGTTTCAATGACCACAGTAGTTACCAACTAAGTGAACCACGTAGCAGCACCAATATGGCTTTTCTTAGGTCATGTCTGTGGGATGGTTACATTTGGAGTTACCATACCTTGTGCTGTGTCTCTAAAAAAGTTGTTCTCTTCATTTCATTTTCTTTTATGGGCCATAGATTCACAGATCACTTAAAAACCCATTACATAAACCGGTGTGTTAAAAATAGACACCACATCCTCTGTCATGCCAGCGCAGTTCATAAATTGCTGCTGTGCTGTTGATTTTTGCATGCATGCTACTGTGCTAGCAAAACCTTTATCATCTTTAACTGCCCTGGCACCTTGAAAAATACTATAGTATGTTTCACAAAAGATATCTATTGCTTCCTAAATGTAAATTTGAATAAATTTGCACACAGTATTGCTGAACTTCATGATCAAATCATTCACCAAAAATATACAGTATATCATTGATAATGTCAAGTACCCTATATGCTATAGGAGTCAGAGCAAAATTCCACCTTAACACTTCATATATTCCAAACTTTGACAGTCATGTGTCTTTCAAGGTCTATGGAGTGGGTAGTGTTTGAGAGGAAAAACAATAGGTTTCATTATATATACTTTTAGAAGTCTAGGAACTCTGCAGAAATGTATATTTCCACACTCTCTTTGAATTATGTTAATATTTCTCCTGTGGTTCAAGGGTTTCTGCACTTTCTTCTACTTTTTCTTATTATTATTTACAATTTATTCCCCTGGTATCCCAGTTGTAGCCTCTTCCCAGCCCCACCCTCTTGCCCACTTCCTCCTCTATCCCTCTTCCCTAGTCTAGTGATTGAGAAAATCCTCCTCCCCAACTGTCTGACAATACCCTATCAGGTCTCATCAGGACTGCCTGACTTCTGTACTTTTGAAGGAAGAGACTATCTTGATAACAAATATTATCTTATTTGACTATTATTTAAAAATTTTTATTGTTTTGTTTTACTATCCTGGACATTGAGCCCAGGGCCTTTACAGGATGAACTTGTTTTGTAATGGCTCCTAGGCATATATCCAAACTTGAGTGTTCGAGTATACAACAAGGACATTTGTTCAAACATGTTCATAGCAGCTTTTTTTGTAAAAGCCAGAATCTAGAAATAACCCAGATGTCCCTCAGTGGAGGAAGGGATGCAGAAATTGTGGTATATTTCCACAATGGAATACTATTCAGTAATTTAAAAAAGTGAAATTTGCAGGCAAATGGTGGGATCCAGAGAAGATTATCCTGAGTGAGGTATCGCAGAAGCAGAAAGACACATATGGTATATACTCACTTATAAGTGGATATTAGACATATAATATAGGATACACATAGTAAAATCTGTTCACCCAAAGAAATTAAACAAGTAGGAGGACCCAAGTTATAATGTATTTTTGTCAGGTCCCTCTTCCTTGCCCTAACCTCTGAACATCTACCCACTCTCAAGTTTGTATCTGTCTTAAATGAGTGAGGTATATGGAATCCAGAAAGACAAACCACATATTCTTTTTTTGTCTTTTGTTTTTTTTGAAACTGTAAGCCAGCCACAATTAAATGTTTTCCTTTGTAAGAGTTGCTTTGTCTCTTTTTTATTTGTTTTATTTTATTTTTTTAATTTTTATTAGTTACACTTTATTCATTTTGTATCTCCCCATAAACCCGTCCCTCCTCCCCTCCCAATCCCACCTTCCCTTCCCCTTCTCCACATATGCCCCTCCCCAAGTCCAATTATAGGGGAGGTCTTCCTTTTCTTCCTTTTGCTCCTAGTCTATCAGCTCTCATCAGGAGTGGTTGCATTGTCTTCCTCTGTGGCCTTGTAAGGCTGCTCCCCCACCAGGGTGAGGTGATCAAAGAGCAGGACAATCAGTTCATGTCAGAGGCAGTCCCTGTTCCCATTATTATGGAACCCACTTGGATACTGAACTGCCAGGGCCAGTCTCTGTTATATTTGTGAAATTCAGCTTTATATTTACATAATCCAGGAGACTAACAGAGGGGCATTGGTGAGAAGGGAAAATAACAGAACACAAATTATATGAATTGGTAAAAGTAAAAAGGGGTAAGTGTAGAGAGGGAAGAAAATGTAGGGCAGAGGAAGAAGTTGGAAGAGATAGCTAACTCTAAGATGTTTTAAAAAGAATCATGGTTTTATAATATTTTATAAGTTCTGTATATATTAATATAAATGATATAAACTCATGTATTATAAGCACACACAAAAATATGTACATGTATATGGTATGGAGCTGTACCAGCTATTATATCATTTTGATTCATAATATTACCATATCTGATGGGAATGTAAATGAGTACAAACACTTTGGAAATCAATCTGGTGCTTTCTCAGAAAACTAGGAATAGTGCTAACTCAAGATCCATCTATACCACTCCTAGGCATATGTCCAAACTTGAGTGTTCAAGTATACAACAAAGACATTTGTTCAACCATGTTCATAGCAGCTTTTTTTTTGTAAAAGCCAGAATCTAGAAATAACCCAGATGTCCCTCAATGGAGGAAGGGATGCAGAAATTGTGGTACGTTTACACAATGGAATACTACTCAGCAATTAAAAACAAGGGAATCATGAAATTTGCAAGCAAGTGGTGGAAAAGATCATCCTGAGTGAAGCATCCCAGAAGCAAAAAGATACACATGGTATATACTCACTTATAAGTGGATATAAGAAATATAATATAGGATACACTAAAATCTGTACACCTAAAGAAGCTAAGCAAGGAGGAGGACCATGGGTAAGATGATCAATCCTCACTCACAAAGACAAACGGGATGGATATTGGAAGAAGGAGAAAAACAAGAAAAAGGACAGGAGCCTAACAGAGGGACTATGAAAGACTCTACCCAGCAATGTATCAAAGGAGATGCTGAGACTCATAACTAAACTTTGGGCAGAGTTCAGGGAACCTTATGAATGAAGGGGAAGATAGAAAGACCTGGAGGGGACAGGAATAATAGAAGGAGAGCAACAGAACCAAAAATCTGTGCATAGGGGTCGTTTCTGAGACTGATACTCCAACCAAACACCATTCATGGATATAACTCAGAACCCCTGCTCAGATGCAGCCCATGGAAGTTCAAGACCAAGTGGGATCCCTAGTAAATGGAACAGGGACTGTCTGTGACATGAACTCAGTAGCTGGCTCTTTGATCGCCTCCCCTGAGGGGAGAGCAGCCTTACCAGTCCACAGAAGAAGACTATGCAGCCAGTCTTGATGAGACCTGATAGGCTAGAATCAGATGGAAATGGAGAAGGACCGCCCCTATCAGTGGACTTGGGGAGGGGCATGGGAGGATAAGAGAGAGGGGGCTACAGCTGGAATACAAAGTGAATAAAATATAATTTAACAATAAAAAATAAATAACAATAAAAGACATAGCTTTGTAATGAGGATTTCAATGTTAAGGTGGTGAATGAAGTTTTATATTTTAAGTTACTAACATTGTTAAATTATTTAGTATGCTCATATGTGTCCATGTGTGAGCACACATAAATAAAATAAATCTGAAGTGTGAAAAAATTAATTAAAAAAGAAAAAAACATGGTATTATGTTTTATAAGTTCCATATATTTTATATAAATGATATTAATAATTCATATATTATAAACACACATAAAATGTACAGACATGTTTGTATATATGTCATATATATATATGTATTTATATATTGATATGTTATGGAGCTATACCTACCATTATACTATCATTTTGCTTCAGAACATCACTGTTGTCTTCCTGCACATCGTTTCTGGGGCCCAAAGCAATGGATTGGTCCAAATATACATGAGAAGACCAAAACTATAAAGCAAATTGACTGTCTTGTCTTTTTAATTTAATGATCTCAGGTATTTGGATATAGACAAAGAAAACTCACACATTCTATGTTCTAAAATATGTGCATAGTGATTTTTTTCCTAATCTTCCCTGCCC
>JAQQSO010003626.1:0-13416 GCA_028658305.1 Pachyuromys duprasi | reverse complement strand
AGCCTGTGCTGTTGGTGTTCTATTCAGGAAGAAGTCTCCTGTGCCAATGAGTTCCAGGGTGTTTCCCACTTTTTCTTCTAAACGGTTCAGTGTGTCTGGTTTTATGTTGAGGTCTTTGATCCACTTGGACTTTAGCTTGTTTCTGTCCAGAATCTTGAGTGATGTTGACACAGAATGGATGAGTCTATAGAATATGTTTACTTGCATTCATATACCAACAAGCTCTATACACATACTTAACTATTTTGAAATTAACCCATCAAACATTTGTGTGAAATCAAGATATGTTTAAAATGACACATTATAGTACCTGTGTGCAAGCACATTATTTAGCAGAAACAGCTAATGCTGGCCTTAGTTAATAAGTTATGACCCTGCACAAGCCTTGCTTTAATGATTTGCTATGAAAGAGTCCATTCATTTGTGTTATCAGACCTGTAAATGTTATCTTTTTGTGGCCCTGCCTCTTGTTAAAAAAATATCAGATCATAACTCTGCCCAGATCTGTTCATGGTAAGAAATGATGCCCTGCTCGTGTGCCAGGTCCTGGAAGCCTGCTCCTTCCCTGCATGGCCCTCAGCATCTCCCTGGGGACTCAGTCTCAGGGAAACTCTCATTGCTCATGCTTTCTTCTATGTTATGTTCAATGGTTGAGTCCTAACAACAAAAATTAGTGGGTTTTATTACATTTTTTCCATTGGCTCAATAGATAAAGGGATTATAAACCTCCCTCCACTTTAACATTAGTCTGAAAAAAGAAGAATGGGTTATTTTTCGAAACTTTATCCCATAATTCAATCATAAAACTTACACACTTTCAAGAAAACTGTGTTATGTGGAAACTTACTTTGGAGACACATGTAAAATACTGGGCTGCCAAAAGAAACCAAAATAAGATGCCAATGACAAAGAGCTCATGTGACTTAGGGGTGAGTCTGCAGAAGGCCAGGTACCTGAGAAAAACACAGTGACAGAATGTTGAGGAGGGCCCAGGCTTCCGGAAAAGGGTGGTGACCTCACGCCGGGGCCACCTGGCACCAGTGTGGACAGATGGAGGTTTCTTGCTGCTTCTGTGGGGATCCCCTCATGACTGCTTTGGGAACTGGCCCTGTTTTGAAAAGTTGTCCTTGAGAATAAATCATACATGATGCAACCATTCATGCCGTCATGGGCAGTGTGCTCATCATGATCTAAACATGATGGGAGCACAGAACGCCTCAGGACACTTTACTAATTCTCCCTCTAAGGAAGTGCAGACATTCTGTTCTCTTAAACATGAGTCACTACCTGTCTCTTGGGTACTCCAAACAAAGAAAGTCACACGTCTGCTTCTGTTATTGATATCCAGTTTTAGTGAACTAAAACAGACTGATAATTTCACTCCTCCAAAATGACATAGCAATTGAACATTTAATCAAAGCAGCAGTTTTTATTGAAGACTTTAAATGTGACAGGTGCTAAAGATCCTCTTTGAGCATAAAACCACAATGAGCTCATTGCAGCGTGCTGATAATTTAGGTCAATCATGACCTTTGCTCTAGTCTAAATTATAGAGTTTTATCATATTTTATTATGACTTGTCATTTTATCTTACTTAATGTGAAACAGGCATCCGCATAGTTCTGAAGCAATTTGATTTCATATTCAGCCATCTTTTTTCTACATTTACATTTTCTTTAGATGCACACTTAAAATATATTTTCTCTTATTCTTAACATGACGTTTAAATACATTATATGTCTCTAGAAAAAAATTTTCATAGATGTATCTTAACATTAGATCTTATTAAGTGCTATCATAATAAAGTAAAAAGCATGGGGACTAAAGAGATAGCTCAGCAGTTATATTTCCTTGCTCTTCCAGAGGATCTGAATCTGGTTCATCCCACTCAGCAGTAAGCTCACAGTGATCTGAGTCTAGCTCCAGAGAATGCAATATACTCATCTGAACCCCAAAGGCCCATACACCCATGCATAAAACCAACACACACACACACACACGTAATTTAGCAAGCTTACTTTTTCAAGTCTGCCAGCTTTATTTTATTTATAAAATAAAACCATAGTTTGGAAAGCACACAAGCTATCCATTGAAGTAAGTTATAGTCTAACACAGACATAAACACACAGACACAAACACACCACAAAATCTTATATATATATATATATATATATATATTTTCTTTTCTTTACCATATAAAAGTATATATATGCTATTTATATACACCACATATGCCATTGATACATATATATGTATATATATATTAAATAAAAAAATTCTGATATATGGAGATTACTCCACAAATCAGGGATATCATTAGACCAAAGGCTGGCAATTGTAAACCAGAGACAAAGTCCAAGAATCCAAAAGGCAAAGGGTTTTGACTAAGTGGCTATGTGTTAGGTGATCATTTCCACTTGCTTCAGTGAATGTCTGAAAGAACTGTTGCTCTCAAGCCTTCTGTGAAACATGGAATAAGCTCGCTTCTCCACACCACATTCAGCCATACTCTGCTCATTTCACACACACACACACACACACACACACACACACACACACACACACACACACGCACACGCACATGTACACATAGATACATACATACACACATATACACACACACAGGAATCGATGCTTTACCTCTATGTGTACATTTTCCTTCTCCTTGCACAAATACGACTTCTTTACTGCCTGTCTGCACTGGGTCCTGAACAGAGGTTGGCTTACCAAGGCTCAGAAAACAGCTAGCAACAAGTCCTCCTCTGCACTCTTCTCTACTACTCCAATTGCCTACATTCTGAAAAGCAACCCACAGCAGGGTTGTGTTAACAGTAAGAAGTTAATACCTCTGCATACTTTAAGCAGGAGTTTCAATATGACTCGACAACAGGATGCCATGATGTATTTTAAAATTAATGTTTTGTTTTACTGCTTTTCGGTATCTAGGCAAGTGTGAGTGGTGTCTGAATTTCCGTGTGTTTGTTTCTGGGCATTTCTTCCACACTATTCATCTTTATCTCTTTGTCTTTTCTGCTGAAGTTACCAGAAAGCAGACACAGGCGTTGGAATCAAGCAATCTTATGCTCAGCCTTTAATCATATTTTTACAAAATCGATACACCTTTTAAGAATTTTACTTCACGGGATGAAATTCAGAGATCAAAGATTCCTGAGCCATTTTGCTTCAGACACGGGTCAATGTGAAATTCATTCTCGCCCTCTGGTGGCCGTATGGCAGCGTGGCATCACGTTGCAAAGAATTTTAGTGAGTCCTTAGGTGTCTATTCACTAGAGTCATTCGGAAAAAATCTAGAATATAACCTTTTTGTAGCAGAAACATTTCTTAGAAGTTCATAAACAATTTACATTCATTCAAATATAAATATAAATGGCGCATGTCTGTATGTCCAATAACTTTGATAGATGTGTCAGAAACTACTAAATCTTTTATTTATTTATTTTTAAATCATCAGCAAACCTTGGGACAAAAACATAAATATGTCAGTGGCCATCTCTAAAGGCCAAATGGATGAGGCTGACATGGTGAGACAGGAATCCTGCTTTGCTGGTTCCAACCCAGTCAAGCAGAAGGTTACGTAAATGCCCCCAAAGCACTCAGACAGAAGGGCACAAAAAATGCACACTTCATATGTTACGTTCTGAAGGGCACAAGGGCAAGTTTTCACCAGACCCGAGGCGTAGTGTGGCCTCATTTTTCTCAGCCTGCCAGTGAGGACTGGAGACGACAATATGGAGAATGTCACAGTTATTACCTTCAATGGACGCCAGAGCACCCAGCTCAGCAGGACGAGACACGCAGGAATCCTCCAGCAGCTAAGCAGAGCCAACGCTGTGAACATGGCCACAGGGCACGTAACATCGACAAGGAACGCTGACAGCACGTTTGCAAGTGACAGTGAATTTTCAACATCAGTTCCTGGTCTCCATAAAGGTTCCTCTGAGCAATGGCAGCACCTTCACATTGGGCTGCGAAAGAAACTTTAGTAATTTCTTTCTAACCTGATACAAGTGTTCTTGAAGCGATTTCCACTGGTGTGTAGGACACAGGAGTAAGTAGCTGTTTCTCAGGGCCGAGCCATGGCGATTTCTCATATTAACTGAATAGACCAGCTGAAGTCCAGATGTTCTGTGTTCGGAACCTCCCGCTGCACTGGGGCCCCCTGCTCTGTACTTCTCACCTATGAGTGAGCGTCTCCCACAGGCTCGATATCTGGGTACCCAGGCTATGCTCAGATATCTCAGAAACAAATTTTCTAGTCAGGATGATTAGACATGTCATTCAATCAATGTCTATTGAATGAAGTAAAAACCCACATGCATGTTTTTATCTACATGCACATGACCACCTCTCATAGCCAATGAAACATTGGCCTAGGCAAAGCATGCATTGGGAAGAATTGGTGAAATCTGATTCAAATATACACATCCTGCACATTTGTACCACAGGTCTGCTTTATGCACCTGTCTAATGCCTAGATCGAGTGGAAGCAACCTGGAGAGGCTCAGCAACTTTTCTGCTAATGGCTCCGAGGAGAAGTGCTGCTCTGAGGTTAACTTGGGCCGTTAGAGCCTAAAAGGATTGAAAATGGAGTTCCAATTTTGTTTTACTGCTGACATTTATATTCTGGTTGTTGCCTTCCAGAATAAGTAATGGCAACATCTACTCATATATGTATTCCAGACTCTTACATCTCTTAAATTAATCCAACACCCCATAATTTTCATCCAAGATGATAAGTCAATGCAGGTACTGTTGAATACTGTGAATTCAATGACCCTTGACACTGTGCCTTCTTTGATTCTTGATCTTGCACAAGGATTCTCTTTCAGCAGCTGAAGAACTTCATAAGGTGACAGTTTTCCTCCTCTGAGTTCTTCAGCCTTAGGGCCTCAGGAATTACGGAATTCTTCACCTCACTGCACTGAGCAGCTTTACCTTTGGCTTTGTTACTGTATTTTTCACGCCCATCAGACACTCTTGCATCTTGGCTGAACAGTCAATCTGCATCAAAGGAAAACTGACATAAATAGTTGAGTCAATGAAAGCTAAAAAAGATAAAGCACAGACATATGCTCGTCAGCTTTATCGAGGCCTCATCATTGCTCTCAAAGAAACAACTTTCATGATGTCTTCTGCCTCATATACAATTATCTATATTATCGCATAACTTATTTTAACAGACAGTACACTGCATTTTTGATACCAAAGTTTACTTAGAAAAGTTATATTTCATTTGCAATAGATAGATATTAATAGTTTTAAAAAAATATAGTGGGTCTTGAAAGATGGCTCGGTGGTTATATGTGACTGCTGACAAATGTATTCCGCTGATCCTAAACCCTGCAATCCACATTGTAGAAGAACAGAAACGATTTTCTCATGTTGCCCTCTGACCTTCTCGTGATTATCGTGTGATGCTTATGCCCATTCTTCATCCTTGACACGTTAAGCAGATGCCTTTAAACACAGTGTTGAAAGATTTCAGCACAGGCGATAGCTCCGTTCCTCCCTCTTAGAAGAGAAACTCTAACTATGGCCCTGGACAAGCCATACAGAAACTTTGAAGAGATTAAAGAAGGGAGGAGAATGTCTAGAAACCTAAGCATACAAGCAACATTACAAGAAGGGATTGATTTTTCCTTCTGATCTCCCCAAGTTCCAGACAGGACATTGTCGGAGCCTGGATTCTGGGAGCGCCAACTAGAACAAGTGCATTTGAGCCTACAAAAGTCTAAGTCTCTAAGTGACAATGCCAGGAAAGAGTGGCTCAACAGCAGAAATGCCTTCTTAGCTCTACCCTGTTTTAGCTACCTTACCTGTCCTTTCCTCAATCAGCCATCATTGGGAATAAACACACTGTTCCTGTGCATCTGGGAGTGAGGAGACAGCATATTTCCCACTGGGACAAGGGTCAGCACTTGAACTTCTTTACTAAATGGCTTTTGTAGCTGAGGAGTTAGCTGCCGGCCATTTCCGTTCTATGGAAACAAAGGTGATCTGATTTCTAGTAAGGTGGAATCAATGCAGTCCAAGATTCATTCCTACGCAGTGTCAAGAAATAAAGATGAGTGGAAATAATGTGGTCACAACTCTAAGATGCTATGCCATGTTAGGTTAGGAGTCCAGAGATGAGCTTTGCATCTTCCCATTCTGCACTCCTGGGGAGGAATGAGGCATCCAAGGCTGGGGTGTTCATCGACTCCTCTCTGGGTGCTCAAGAGACAGGCAGGCTGATAGCTACCTAAAGGACACAGCATCACTATGAATGGTGTTGCTCAGGGCTGCGTCTGAGAAGGGAGCATGTCACAAGCCTGATAGAGTGTCATCTCATACACACACACTGGACACAGCAACAGTCATGTTGTTGTGAGGGCATGGGTTTAGTGCTAACACTATATTCCAACAGGGAGCCAGGCATGGACATAGACCTGAGCCTGCCACACCCAAATAAGCTACACCCAAAGAGTATTAAAAAAAAATCAAACAGGATCCAGAGTTCTGTGGCACAAGGCCCTAAATTCTCTGGATAAAAATAAAAAAAAATCCACTTATCATATTAAGAACCTGAAAATACACAATATAAATAACATGTGAGAAATGTTTGGAGACACCAAGATGGTAACCACAGAATGATTGTCTCAAAATAATTAAAAATATTAATTCTAAGACTGCTACAAAGACCAATTTTAAGGAAACAAACAAAAGAAAGTAGAATAATTTTGCAAACACAAAGAAGATATCAGAAAACGGCTAAATAAATTATGAAAACAGAAAATATAATTACAGTAAAAATCTCAGTACAGTTTCTACAGTAAAGTACGATACAAGAGTCAGGCCAATGCATGCGCTGAGATCCAGGCAAATTTCTTGTTCTACATTCCATAATGGACCGGAAAGTGTTTGTTGCTGTGTGAAGATTTTTCATTTTTATCTCCACAGAGGTAAAAAAGAAGAGGGATATTTAGGGTGAAAGATAATGAGACTTCTTGAAAACCACTAGCTGAAAATGAAGACATGTTTTGCGTTCTTCCTTTCAAAGACTGAGGAGGCATTTTGGAAAGGCATGCTTTGCCCATTTGAATATTCCATTCTACATGGAATTTGCACATTTGCTCACAGCATACAACATGTGTTTAGTAAGATTGTATCATATAAAGCATGTTCATTTACAGTGAAGAATTGAAGATATGGGCAAACAAACTTGGCATGGAACAATTTAAACTATTTCAGTCAGTTCTAAGCCCCATGCATGTGTTAGGGAAAGGAAAGATAGCCTTCAGATAATCTCATTTAACATAGAAATCACCTGCTGCCAGAGCATGAAAAGAACATCTGAAGATGTGAAGATGTAACAAGAAAAACTTTCAGAGCCGCCAAGCTCAACAGGGTGGTCAGGGAAGACAGAGAGAATCACTGTAGCCTTAGTTAACTCCGCTAGTCTCTGTCTCTCTCTTTCTGTCTAGCTCTCTCTCTCTCTCCCTCTCCAGCTCTCTTTCTCTTTGCCCATCTCTGTCTCTGTATCTCTGTCTTTTTCTCTCTGTGTGTGTGTGTTTCCTCTTCTTTCTCAGTTCCTTTCCTCCCTTCCTTTTGATTTTGTTTGTGTGATAAATTTCTCTCTCTGTCCATTCTCTCTGCAATGCTCCAGCTCCTACACCCCTTTTGGTTTCTTCTGTTTCCTGAAACTGGAATCATACAAGAAATCTCCAAATTAACCCAGCCTCCTTGCTGCTATTTTATTTTGCTGTCAGTTTCCTTTTTTTTCTTCAATCCCCTTTACACCTTTAAAAGCTTTATGAAAATGAAAGTATTTTCTGTAAGATACCCCAAAGAGAAGATGAAACTAATGAGCCTGGATGCCCTCTTCAGTAACAGCAATGATTGTTAGTAGAGAGTTGACGAATGAGAAGGGTGCTGCTTAATGGAATCAGTTACTGCAGTCTCTCATAGTACATTTACCAAACACAGGTAGAAACGCAAACATGAGTGCACATGCATGCGTGCATTCACACACACACTAGTTTACATACATATAAACTATTTTGTTTACTAATTTTATAGACTCTTGAGGCTGGTAGGAGGAAAGACCTTCATCTATCAACTGTGTCCTTCAATCTGGACAGAGCAATGTGAAACAGTTCAGTTATTACCCCTTCACTGACATTCAGTAAAGATGACAGCAATGCCCTAGTTTTGGCAACATATTAATAAGTTTGCATTCCAAGAAGATTGTTTCTCCCTACAAAAGTTCTTTATATTTGAAATAGCTACTTCCTTTTCAGGAGGGAGAAGGGAGGTGTCAGAAGGAAGGGACGAGAGTCCCTTCGGGCTAAATGTCAGGATTAATCACCAGTTGGTTTCATAACTGTATTTGGACTAGAGCCAAGAACTAATTGTAAAAGATATTTCAGGCATCATTGTTGTACACCTGTGAATTGTACAACAGTTAGGATGCGTTGAGGAAGGAGCCTCAGGTGACGGTACAAGCTCCATGACTGCTCAAGCCTAAGGTACCATTCCTCTCCCAGGATGATAATGCTGGCCAGAGGGACATGGAACCTTCAGCCCAAGGGAAGAACGGAGACTTACTAATGACCAGTCAAGGAAACAGAGAAGTCAACCACAGACCTGTCAGGTTTATTTACTTTTTTTTTTACATTCATTCAAATATATTAGACATGGACTCCTATATACCAGTTCATAATCTCCTCCCTAAAGTCTCTTATATCCTTCCAGAATAAAAGAGAAAACAAAAACTTTACAGATAATTGTCATTCTCACTCTAACACACAGTAGTCACAATATTTTTCATTTTATTTGTATTTAAAAAGGTCAGACCCAGAAAGACAAGCATGGTGTACACACTCTTATAAGCAGACATTAGCCACACAATACAAGATAAGCATACAACAATCCTCATGCCTAAAGATGTTACGTAAAGAGGAGGACCCTAGGGAGGATGGTTAATTCTTTTTTAAAAAATTTTAATTTTTATTTTATATTAATCACAGATTATGTACTTTGTATCCCAGCCATAGCCCCCTCCCAATCTCCCCCATCCCTCCATCAGCTCCTCCCTGCTCCTTTCCAAGTCCACTGATAGGGGAGGACCTCCTCCCCTTCCAGAGGATGGTTAATTCTCATTCAGTAGGGCAAATAGAATGGACACAGGAAGATGTTGAAGAGAAGGAACAGGACTGGAGCTTACCATAGATGTCCTCTAAAAGACTCCACCCAGCAGGAGATCAAAGCAAATGCTGAGACTCACAGCCAAACTTTGGGCAGAGCGCAGGGAGTATATGGAAGAATGGGGAGATAGAAAGACCTGGAGGGGACAGGAGCTCCACAAGGAGACCAACAAAGCCAAAAATCTGGGCCCAGAGGGACCTGCAGAGACTGATGCACCAACCAAGAACCATGCAGGACCTAGAGCCCCCGCTCAGATGTATCCCACATGAACCTCAGTTTCCATGTGTGTTTCCTAGCAATGGGAGCAAGGGCTGTCTCTGACATGGACTATGTTGCCTGCTCCTTAATCACTTCCCTCTGGCAGGGTGGCCTTGCCAGGCCACAGAGGAAGAGGATACAGCTAGTCCTGATGATACTTGATTGACTGGAGTTACTTGGTAGGGAGGAGGGCTGCCCCTTTCTGAGGACTAGTGGGTAAGGGTTGGGGGGAAGAAGGATGAAAGGTGGAACCAGGATGAGATGAGAGAGGAGACTAAGATCAGGATGGAAAGTGAATAAATTAAAAAATAAATTTAAATAAAAAGTAAGATCAGTGTACAAAGTAATGAATTTCAACATGAGCTTTCACACACATTTGCTTGATTTTGCTGATCGTCTTCCCCATTTCTCTCCCTAACCACTTTGCCTCCTTCCTGCTGTTGCCATTGGCAGTCCCTTCACTACTCTATGTCAATTGTCAAATTCTTCTCCTTCCAACCTCCCTTAAGACCTCCTCTTTCTCTTCCTCTCAAGATATCCTTTCAACTTCCATCATACACTCCCCATATAAACATAACTAATACTAGGTCCACACATTAAGACACATGTGGCACACATGGGCTTACTCCTACACAACTGCTGCAAAGTCTCTTCAAACATCCTCTATGTAACTGGGGTAGACTTTGTGAAAATCATAAAGAGCTCTCTAGCTGGAGGTTTCCAAAAGAAGAAACTGAGAGTGGGCAAAGTAGCTGCCGGCCCCCTTGGCTCACACTGCCCACTGGTCAGTGGTGTCCTCCTCTCACGCTCCTGATGATCTGTTTCTTTCTTTCAGATCTTCCAATCTTCCATAGTCATGGAAATGAAATCTGCTTTGTCCTTAAGACATTTTCAAACTCTCTCCTTCTCCCACTTCTCTACGGTTTGTGTCCAGGGAAATATTAGTTGAGTTTTCTAAAGATTCTGTATTCTCTTTCACCAAGCGTGTGATTATATAAAATTGTGGAAACAAGTCTGTGATCCTTGCCAAATGTATATTTATGGTTGACTGAGACACACCCCACAAACACCTATAGTGAAAAACTTTGGCAAATGCTCTGGAGACCAGTATTTAGTGTTGAGGAAGTAAGTACCATACATTATCATGTCTAATTTCGTGACTAAATGAGTGATTATTAAATGAGTGATTATTTAAGCTGATGTCACTTGGTGTGAACTGTGAAGAAAATGTTAAAGTGGAGATAGAGGGGACATGAGGAGAAGGTTATTAGGATGGGGTTCAGAAGGAAAGAACTGAAATCTATAGACTATATCCACTAGAATACTATTCAATCCTAAAGGGAAGCACACTCTCTCATCTGCTACCTGAATAATATTGGAGGCTATAAGTGGCATAAGCTAGAAACAAAATTTGTTTCTCACGCAGTCTTGGGAAATGAATTGTCTTACTATTTTACTAAATGGTCTTAAAGACAAATAGAGTGTCTGTGGGTCAGGGACAAAGTGGAATGCAAATTACTCAGACACAGAGAAAACAGAGGAAAGCTCAAACCATTTGATTTTTTTCAGCATCCTAGGGGAGGATGAAGACATCTATGATATGTTTCAGAGACACTACATAAGAGTCAAAATTCTCCAACACATACAAAATAGTAACAGTTGACAAGACAGAGCTATTTACTGCCCTGACTTCTTAGTCATATACCCCAGAAATGTATCAAATTACAATGCATCTCATGTAAAATATGTAGAAACTATAAACTGCAATAAAAGAGGATAATAGGAAATATTTGATGTGAATGAACAGAAGAAGATATGGGGGATACAAACTTAATCAGAGTTGAGGGAAAGGAATTGGTTGAAGCAGGAAACAGGTTGATGTAAACTAAGGGTCTATGAAAAATTTTATAAAACACTATTTTGCAAATTAATCCAAACTGTAATTTTGTATAAAGAAGTCTGAGCAAAAGCAACCTACATTTATCAACAGTGCTACTCTCAGAAAACATGGGAAAAAATGTGTGTGTATATGTGCGTGCACATGTGAACAAGTGTGTACATATGTATGTTTTCATGAATATACATATTTTATATATATACATAATCACTGGATCCTAGAGGCTCCATATCTTATTGACATTGCTCTTGATTGGCTACCATAATAAGATGATAGGGCACAACTATATGAGACATCAGACATTTTGCTTGAAGGATGCAGAGACATTAATCTTGAACTGACCAGGAAACTCTCCCTTCTGGCCAGCTGTCATAGTGTTGGAAGATGCTTTTCAGGCTGATGGAGAAGAAAAGGCATTGGTACTCTTGTCCACTAGTGGACCTTGCATGCTACAGCACTGCCTACCAAGCAGGATGTGACCACTGGAGCAATCGCTCAGGACTGTTTATAGGGTAACCGACTACACTTTTGATTGAATTTGAGGTTGGCTTTACAGAAAGAATTAAATGCCCCACTGTAAACAAGGGCAAAAACCCATAACTGGGGAAGTGATCAGCCCTATGATAGGTGCTATTGTTTTTCTAAATGGTCATGTCAGCAAACTGCCTTCTAAATATTGATGTTTTTGTTAATATATCTGTGCTGTTTCCAACCTTCCATAAAGAATTTTTTAATTATTTACTTTACATCCCAATCGTAAACCCCTTTCCCCTTCCCTCACTGTCCCACTATCCCACCCTCTTTCCCTTATCTCTCTCCCCTTCTCCTCTGAAAAGGAAAGCCCTCCCCCCTTCACTTACCAATCCCAGCACATCAAGTCATATCAGGACTGAGCATCCTATACCACAGTGGCCTGTGTCCAGGCAGCCCTGCCAGAGAGAAGTGATAGAAAAGCATACAAGAGAATCCTTGTTAGAGACAGCTCCTGCTCTGCTTGCTAGGGGACCCACATGAAGACCAAGCTACACAGAGGGTACATCTCTGTAGGGGGCCTAGGTCCAGTCCACACATGGTCCTTGGTTGATGTTTCAGTCTCCACAAGCCTCTCTGGGCCCAGGTTTAGTTGGCTCTGTTGGTCTTCTTGTAGAGCTCCTGAAGATGTTTTCATTGCAATGGATAGTACTGTTCATAGTGCTGAGGAGGAGGGACTGTAGATTATAAATCTTTATCAAGTCTTCATCCCAAGTCCCAGCTAACAACTGTGAAGAGTGGATGAAAGACTAACAGGCAGAGGGTGAGGAGAAGGGTTGTGAATCGCTTCTTCTGGATATGACACATCTGTAGTATGTATGAACTTACTGCAGCTGTCGTCATCAATAAAAATCCTGAACAAGAGCAATCTTATCAAGGATTTTAATGCAGTAACATGGCTGCTCTGGAAAGAGATCACATGCGAAAAATCTCTAGGTCTGTGTGATCAGGCAGAGAGAAATGGTCGAAATCTGCAAAATCAGAAACGAAAAGGGGGACATAACTACAGACACTGAGGAAATCCAAACAATCATTAGGTCTTACTACCAAAGCGTATATGCCACAAAATTTGAAAATCTCAATGAAATGGACAATTTTCTTGAGAGATTCCACCTACCTAAATTAAGCCAAGATCAGATAGGAAGATTGAATAGACCTATATCCCCCAAGGAAATAGAAGAAGTCATCAACAGCCTCCCTATGAAAAAAAGCCCTGGGCCAGATGGTTTTAGTGCACAATTCTACCAGACCTTCAAAGAAGTCCTAACACCAATTCTCTATAAAGTGTTCCATAAAATAGAAATAGAAGTAAAATTACCGAACCCTTTCTATGAAGCCACAGTCACCTTGATACCTAAACCACACAAAGATCCAACAAAAAAAGAGAACTTCAGACCTATCTCTCTTATGAACATTGATGCAAAAATACTCAATAAAATACTTGCAAACCGAATCCAAGAGCACATAAAAGATATCATCCACCATGACCAAGTAGGCTTCATCCCAGGCATGCAAGGGTGGTT
>JAQQSO010003625.1:0-13416 GCA_028658305.1 Pachyuromys duprasi | reverse complement strand
TTTGACCCTCCCCCACACACACACCAGGGAAGAACAGCCTAGCTAGATCCCAGAAGAAGACATTGCAGACAGCCCTGAAGAGACAAGATAAATTAGGGTCAGATGGAAGGGGAAGAGGTGCTCCCCATCACTGGAATTGGAGGTGGGCAGTGAGGCAATGAGGGAAGGATGGGGACAGTGGGAGGGAATGAGAAGGGGGGCTACAACTGGGATACAATGTACCTAACCTGTGATTAATATAAAAATATATAAATTACATTCAAAAAATTTAAAAACTTTAAAATAAAAATTAAAAATTAAATTATTATAATTCATTCAATTTGTATCCTAGCTGTGGCCCCCTCCCTCATCTCCTCCCAATCCCACCCTTCTCCCTCTATGCTCCTCCCCTAGTCCACTGATAGACAAGTCCTCCTCCCCTATCAGTTGCATTGTTTTCCTCTGTGGCCTGGAAAGAATGCAATCCCCCGCTAGGAGGGTGGTGATAAAAGAGCCTGCCATGGAGTTCATGCCAGAGAAAATCCTTGTCCCCTTGCTAGGGGCCCCACTTGGAGAATGAGTCTATTGGCTTCATATGAACCAGGGTTTTAGGTACTCTCCTTGCTTGGGGTTCATTCTCTTCAGGGCCCCAGGGCTCAGTTTTTAAGGCACTTTTGTCGTCTTTTGGAGATCCTGTCCCTTCCAGGTCTTTCTGACTCCCCCCTTTTTCCTAAGATTCTCTGCACTCTGCAAAAAGTTTCGCTATGAGTCTCAGCCTCTATTTCGATACCTTAATCAGCAGAGTCTTTCGGAGTCCCTTCACTGCATGCTAAGAATATGTTAAGAGGAAAGGGATTAGAGAAGTGTATCTTTCCCACCACACCTACCTGTTTATCATGTGTCTCTGCAACCCTCCTCATTGGCTGCCATGATTTTGGTCTTGCCCAAGCCTTGTTTCGTTGCCGCTGGGAGGCAGCAACACAAGTTTCAAAAGGCTTGGCAGATCCTCCTCTTCAGGCCCTTCCAGCCACGCTGTCTTTGAGGCATTCTGGGCACACCCTGGCACTGCCCTTGGAGATGCTCCTGAAGGCCTTTTTCCCCTGAGGATTGGATCCTCTCTCTTAAGGACCCAGTGCCCATGCCCTCTTCCTTGGCTTCCTCACTGGAAAGGGAATTCTTGGATGTTGCACCCTGGAAGGATGTGCTTGTTCCTATGTCAAGCGTCTCAGAGCTCTCAGTGCTCACATCTTTCTTTTTCCCAGAGCTTGATGTCTTTGTGGATGGGTATTCTGAGTATGTTGTTGTTGTTAATCTTAATGATGATGATGATACTGGTATTGATGTTGATATGTATGATGATGATGTTGATGCAGTTGCTGCTGCTGATGTTGCTGAATATGATGAGGACATGGAATTCATGCTGCTCTCTCTCCCAATGCCTCTTTTCTTATGAGAAATATATGTTCATGCTGTGAAGAGGTAGGTTTTGTGAAACTGTGTTTCAGGGTGGGAATCACACTGTTCCACATGCTACTGCCTTTCCCCTCATCCTTACGGAGCTGAGGGAGAGTAGCCAAAATGATGGTGTTGCTGCAAGAGACACTGGATCCCATCTTTACAGAAAGAGGAAAATAAGGATCTTTGATAGGGTTCACTGTACTACCCAGCCCTCCACTGTGCTGATAATGGCGCTTCCAGGTAGACCTCATTTTTAACAGCAAGTAGGCCGCCATAACATTGGTATACTTTTGTTCCCTGAGAGCTTCTTTGAGGTCTTGAATTTTGTATCCCTTCAAGAACAACTCAAAAGCAAGGTTGGGCTCAGGCTCTCCCGGTATTTCCTCTGAGTGACACAATGTTTTTTCACCATGGTCCAGCCACGGGTGTGCCATGACTTCTCCGATGGAGGGCCTCTTTTCGGGGTCCACCATCATTAAGTGCTTCAGTAGGTCTTGAAGTTCTGGGGAGAGGTGAGGCAGGATCCAACAGTTTTTGGAAATCTGCTCCATTAACTTGGAGTAATCTGTCTCCCTGAAAGGGAGGTGTCCGGTCACCAGGAAGTAGAGTATGACTCCCAGGCTCCATATGTCAGGGGAAAGCCCTTCATATGGTGTGTCGCCAAACACCTCAGGAGCAAAATATTGCCCTGTGCCCCTAAAGCCGCTGACCTTTCCCCCAGGGACCAGTCTTTTTCCCAAGCCAAAATCACTGACTTTCACATGCCCCTGCCAATCCACAAGGATGTTCTCAGGCTTGATGTCTCTGTGGGCTATATTGTGATTATGAAGATGGCTGATGGCCAGAGTCAGCTCTCTAAAGAGAGTGTGTGCCTCCTCCTCCTTCAGATGCCCATGCCTGGTGACTCTTCTCTTGAGGGATCCCCGGGCTGCGTTTTCCATTACCAGGTAGGTTTTATTCCTGCTCTTAATGACCTGCAGCAACTGGATTATATGTGGGTGGTGCAGAGACTTCAGGAGCTCAATCTCATTGCTGATCAGGTCGTCTCTACCCGGGCCCCTTTCCAATATTTTGAGGGCCACCATGATCCCAGTCACACGGTGAAGAGCGGCTTTGACTTGGCCAAAAGACCCTTCACCTATGCTGCACAAAAGGTAGTAATCCTTTGCCAGGGCATGGCTTCCAAAGGAACCGGCCTTGACCTTCCTTGTCATCATACTTTGCTAGTCTCAGTAGAAGTCATCAGTAACAACAAAAAGGAAAGAAGGCAGGAAAAAGAAATTAGAATCTCTTCCAAAAACGCTGAGAGCTATCAATTCTAAGTTTAAAAGTCAGAGATACCTCCAAGGAAAAGTCAGGCTAGACTTCAAGAACACAGGAATTCAAGCACCAAATACAAATAGAGTGGATGGAAAGAAGGAAGAAGGATCAGAGCAGAAAAGGAAAAGGGAAATGGAAAGAGAAAACCAGAATTCCCATTTCAAAGTACAAAATATTGACACTTGGCTAAGAAATCCATCATGAAGGGAAGACACTAAGTTAAAGGCCACAGTGCAGAAGCCATATAGGGTGACCCAGGGATGCAACAATACCCCATTTGATAAACAAAGAGTGCATGCACAGGATCAAGGGCAAAAATCACACCTCATCTATGAAAAAGAATCAAATTTGTCATTCTCTGGAAATGGATGTACTTTTGGAGTCCTTGAGCAGCGAGGTCAAAGCAGCCACCACTCCCCCTACAAGAGCTGTCAGAAACTTCCTTCCTTCCCTAGGGTGCCCAGCCAAGACAAGAGCAGTCAAAATCTTTGCAGCTCCTGTCCAAATGGCAAGTCCTGTCAACAGAGACACCACCTCAGAGGGAACTGTCCATAGTGACAGTGAAACCTTTTCTGCCTCAGGTTACTGCTGTCAGGCTAGCCCCTTGCCTGAGGAGTCCCAGCTGCCCAGTTTCTTCTCTAGAACTGTCATAATAGCATGTGTAGCTTATGTAAAGGTCCAAAAGGTCATCTGCACCCCCCATAGGTCCTATCATAGAGGATGTTAATTTTAGGTGAAATTTCTGAACCAAACCCCATCAGTCCCTGAGCAGGAAACCCCACCAAACCTGAACAGGAACCCCCCCACCTCATAGCCATTGTTCCCCAAGTGCAAGACCAGAAACGCATCAATGCTCAATATAGTAATTTCTGCTCTAAAAAAATCTGCCTCCTAAGACATCCTACATAAAGGCTGTGACTGCTCAGTTCTCTACTGCCTTCTCCCAGGAGCAGAGTCAGCCAATCCTGGATTTTTCCATCCTCTCCTGGATTTGTCCCTGCAATAGAGATTTTCTTCCTGGTGTGACTTTCTCATTGAAAGTAACCAAGAAGAAAAAAAGCAATGAAGAGGATTGAAATAGAGCAGGGCTGAGGCTACTGAGGTCCTCAACTCAAGTGGGGATACCCTGCCTTGGGAACTGCAATGCTTCTGCTGAGTGGTTTCCACTCAGAGCTGTGTGATTCCTAGCCTACCAGGGCTGAGGGTAACCTTCCACTAGCACACCATCTCACCTCAGAGCTGTGTGGTTCCTGGGTTTGTGAGTCCCAGGATACCCTTCCGTCTGAGTAAGAAAGTCAACACTGTGAGGGAATGATGTTACATAGAATAACCTAGCCCAACAGATACAAACCAACAAGTTATCTCTTATATGCAGGATTGGCTGGCTTCAAGCTGAGATTGAAAGGAAAGGGGGACTATCAGGGTATGGAATGATAACAGGCCAGATGGAAAATACTACCAGAATTAGCACGCTTACATGACTAAAGTGTGTGTGTGCAAAAGTCAGTGAAAAGATGTTGTGCAATTAATAAGCTCATTTTTAAAAGCAGAAATATGTCACAATATGAAAGGAACAAAGTCAAATGAAAAGTTAGAAAAGAAAAAAAAAAACATGGATGACATTCAGGCAGTGATGTCACATTCCTTTAATCTCAGCCCTCTGGAGGCAGAGGCAGGTAACACTCTGAGATTATAGCAAGCCTGATCCACAGAGCAAGTTGCAAAATGTCCAGGACTAAATAGAAAAAAAAAAAAAAAACAGTCTCAAAAAAGTAAGAAGAGCAAAAGAAAGAATAAAACAGGAATAAAGCTAGAAAAAAAGGAAAGAAGAAAGATGAATATTAAGCCGTGAAGAAAAATTATACCAACAAGAGGGCAAAGCAGAAAACAAAGCCCAAAATAACAAAATTAGATAAAGAGAAAACCAGGCCCTCCCGAGTTTGCGAAAATAAACAGCAGGACAGTACTCACACCAAGGTACTTTATGTTATTAGTGGCTATTGTGAAGGGTGTTGTTACCCTAATTTCTTTCTCAGCCCTTTTGTCTTTGCTGTAGAGAAGGGCTTCAGATATTTTTGGAGTTGATTTTGTATCCAGCCACTTTGCTGAAGGTAATTATCAGTTGAAGGAGTTCTCTGGTTGAATTTTTGGGGTAACTCATGTATATTATCATGTCGTCTGCAAGTAGTGATACTTTGACTTCTTCCTTTCCAGTTTGTATCCCCTTGATCTCCTTTAGTTGCCTTATTGCTCTAGCTAGGACTTCAAGTACTATGTTGAAGAGATATGGAGACACTGGGCAGCCTTGCCTTGTCCCTAATTTCAGTGGGATTGATTTAAGTTTCCCTCCATTGAGTTTGATATTGGCTATAAGCTTGATGTATATTGCCTTTACTATGTTTAGGTATGTGCCTTGTATCCCTGATTCTCCAAGACTGTAAACATGAATGGATTTTCAATTTTGTTGAATGCCTTTTTGGCATCTAGGGAGATGATCATGTGGTTTTTCTCCTTCAGTTTGTTTATATGGTGGATCACATTGATGGATTTCCAGATATTGAACCACCCTTGCATGCCTGGGATGAAGCCTACTTGGTCATGGTGGAAGATATCTTGTTTGTGTTCTTGGATTCAGTTTACAAGTGTTTTATTGAGTATTTTTGCCTCAATGTTCATAAGAGAGATAGATCTGAAGTTGTCCTTTTATTTGGTTTAGGTATCAAGGTGACTGTGGCTTCATAGAAAGAGTTCGGTAATTTTCCTTCTATTTCTATTTTGTGGAACAATATAGAGAGAATTGGTGTTAGGACTTATTTGAAGGTCTGGTAGAATTCTGCACTAAAACGATCTGGCCCAGGGCTTTTTTTTGTAGGGAGGCTATTGATGACTGCTTCTATTTCTTTGGAGGATATAGGTCTATTCAATCTTTCTACCTGACCTTGGCTTAAGTTAGGTAGATGGAATCTATCAAAAAAATGTCCATTTCATTTAGATTTTCAAATTTTGTGGCATATAGGCTTTGGTAATAGGACCTAATGATTGTTTGGATTTCCTCAGTGTCTGTAGTTATGTACCCTTTTTAATTTCTGATTTTGCTGATTTGGATAGTTTCTCACTGCCTTTTTGTTAGTTTGGCTAGGGGCTTGTCTATCTTGTTGATTTTCTCAAAGAACCAGCTCTTGGTTTCATTGATTCTTTGAATAGTTTCATTTGTTTCTAATTGATTGATTTCAGCCCTGAGTTTATTTCCTGCAGTCTGCTTCTCTTGGGTGAATCTGCTTCTTTTTTTTCTAGGGCTTTCAGTTGGGCCATTAAGTTGCTTGTATGAGATGTTTCAAATTTCTTCTTGAAGGTACTTAGTGCTATGAACTTTCCTCTTATTACTGCCTTCACTGTGTCCAATAGGTTTGGGTATGTTGTGCTTTCATTTTCATTGAATTTCAGGAAGTCTTTAATTTCTTTCATTATTTCTTCCCTAACCAAGCTGTCCTTGAGTAGCAAGTTGTTCAGTTTCCAAATATGTGCAGGCTCTTTGCTGTTTCTGTTGTTGTTGAGGACCAGCTTTAGACCATGATAGTCAGATAAGATACAAGGGATTATTTCAATCTTCTTGTATCTGCTGAGGCTTGCTTTGTGACCAACTATATGGTCTATTTTGGAGAAGGTTCCATGAGGTGCTGAAAAGAAGGTATAGTCTTTTGATCTAGGGTGAAAAGTTCTGTAGACATCTATTAGGTCCATTTGATTTAGGGTCTCTGTAAGTGCCCTTGTTTCCCTGTTTTGCTTCTGATGGGATGATCTGTCCCTTGATGAGAGTGGTGTGTTGAAGTTTCCCACTATTAGGGTGTTGGGATCAATGTATGATTACAGCTTTTGTAATGTTTCTTTTACAAATGTGGGTGGTCTTGTATTTGGGGCATAAATGTTCAAAATTGTGATGTCCTCCTGCTGGAAGTTTCCTTTGATGAGAAGCAAGTGCCCCTCTTCATCCTTCTTGATTAGTTTTCATTGAAAGTCTACTTTATTAGATACTAGGATTGCTACGCCAGCTTGTTTTCTGAGTCCATTTGCTTGAAACATATTTTACCAGCCCTTTACTCAGAGATAGTATTTATCTTTGTTGCATAGGTGTGTTTCTTGGATGCAGCAGAATGTTGGATCCTGATTGTGCAACCATTCTGTGAGTCTGTGTCTCTTTATTGGAGAGTTGAGTCCATTGATGTTGATAGATAATATTGACCAATGACTGTTACTTCTATTTTATTGTGGAGTTGGTGGTCTTACTATGATTCATTACTTTTTTTCCTTTTTGGTGGGAAATTATCTGAATCCTATATTTTCTGTGGTGTAGTTGTTTTCATTGGATTGGAGTTTTCCTTCTAGTATCTTCTGTAGGGCTGAGTTGCTGTGTAGATATTGCTTAAATATTGTTTTGTCATGGAATATTTTGTATACTCCATCTATGTTGATTGAAAGCTTTGCTGGGTATAGTAGTCTGGTTGGCATCTGTGTTCCCTTAAAGACTGCATGACCTCCTTACCAAGCCCTTCTGGCTTCCATAGTTTCTGATGAGAAGTCTGGTGTGAGTCTGATAGGTCTACCTTCATATGTTACTTGACCCTTTTCCCTTGCTGCCTTTAATATTTTTTTCTTTATTTTGTAGGTTTACTGTTTTGACTAAGATGTGACACGAGGTATTTCTTTTCTGGTCTAGTCTATTTGGTGTTCTGTAGGCTTCTTGTACGTTTGTGGCCATTTCTTTAAATTGGGAAAGTTTTCTTGTATGATTTTCTTAAAAATATTTTCCAGTCCTTGAAGCCTGGAGTCTTCTTTTTCATCTATTCCTTTTATTCTTAGGTTTCATCTTTTCATGGCATCCTTGATTTCTTGGATGTTTTGTGTTTGGGACTTTTCCGATTTTATTTTTTCTTTGAGAGAAGTATCAATTTCTGCAAGCGTATCTTCAGCGCCAGAGATTCTCTCTTCCATCTCTTATATTCTGTTGGTGATGCTTACTTTTGTGGTTCCTGATCTTTTCTCTAAGTTCTCTAGCTCCAGGGTTTTCTCTGTTTGTGTTGTATTGATTCCAATTCTACTTTTATGTCTTGTACCATTTCCTTCATCTTTTTGAATGTGGCTTCCTGTCTCTGTATGGTGGCCTCTATTTTTTGTTTGTTTCTTCTCTATATGCCACTAATTTTGCCTCTACTTGTATCTCTATTTGCATAGGTATTTCTCTGAGAGATTTGTTTGTTTCCTCTTTATGTGACTCTAATAACTGGATAAGCATATCTTTAAGGTCATTTTCCTGTGTTTCCAAACAATTGGAGTATACATTGATTTTGGGAGTTGCTGGTGATGCCATGATTTCCTGATTTTTGTTGGGTGTGTTCTTTTGCCAACCCCTGGCCATTTCTTTATCTGTAATCCTCACTGCTTGTTCATGGATTCTGCAGTTCAGATTGGTACCATCTTTCTCTAGTATCTGGAGAATTCTTCAGGGAGATGAGAAGTCCAATGGTTTCATCAAGTTCATTGGTGCTTCAGCTGTATCAATTTCTGAGTTTTGAATCCACTGGCTCCCAGCAATGATGTGTGCTGATGGCCACCATCTTGCCCTCCCCCCCTTAGCACAGAATTCTACCAGACCCTCAAAGAAGAACTAATAGCAATACTCCTCAAACTATTCCACAAAATAGAAATAGAAGGGACACTGACAAACTCATTCTACTACGCTACAGTTACCTTCATACCACAGAAGGACCCAACAACAAAAAAGAGAATTTCAAACCAGTCTCCCTTATGAATATTTGTGCAAAGAACTTTACAAAGAAGACATAATTTGCCTAGGAATTAAGGTTGAAAACTGACACATAAGAGTTTATAAAGCTTGTTTTCTCCTCCACTCAAGGTCCTCCCCCGTTAGTGGACTTGGAGGGAGCGGGGAGGAGATGAGGGAGGGTTGGGCAGGGTCGGAGGGAATGAGGGAGGGGGCTACACATGAGATGGAAAGTACCTAACCTGTGATTGATAACAAAAAAATAAAAAATAAATGTAAAATAAAATAAAAAGTTTAAAAAAAGAAAAAAGAAAGAAAAAAAGAGTTTATAAAGCTAAAAGTTTTCTGCACAGCTGATGAAACAAACACTTGGGGGAAAGGGATAGAATCTTTGCTATCTATACAGCTGACCAAGGGTTAATACCTAGAATATAAAAATAATTTATAACAGGTTTAAAAATGGGCTTGAACAGAGAATTCTCAAAAGGGAAAAGCAACCAGTTGAGAAATACCTCAAAAATATTCATCATCCCTACCAATGAGGGAAATGCAAACCAAAACAATGTTAAGATTATATCCTATCACAGTCAGAGTGGCAAAGATCTACAAGACAACCAGCAATAAATGCTGGTGAAGTGTGGGGGAAAGGGACCCCTTAGTCATTTTTATTGGGATTGGCTAAGTGGTTCAGGGTTGAATACCAGTTTCCACTAAGGTGCAATCACTCTATCCTGTGGGGAAGGGTTTGAAGCAAAAAGACAAACAACTCAGAATTAGTTCCAGGAGTTCCCTGAAGCTGACTAGATTCACTAGTCCCCTTTCTCCCAGAATAAGCAGTAAAGGCTACTTAGAGTCACTCTCGGATGAGCCAAGCAGCAAATAAGAAACAGAGATCAGACTAGTGCCTGGAAGAGGTTCAGAACAATTGAGTTTAGGAAAAGGCACTCTCCAACCTGTTGAGGTGTCTTCTGGTGTGTAATGTGCTCCAGTTCCTGACTTTTGTGCTATGTAATCCAAGCTGGGGTAGGCTGTGGTGATGCAGCTGTTTTTGAGGGAATTGTCAGTAACTCTAACCCATATTTTCATAAGTAACTTCAGTAAAACTCAAGGTTCACCAATTGAACTTTTGTGATAGCTGTATTTTGGTCTTGTGGGGCCTCTTTCTTGGCATCTCCCCCAAGAAAAGCCTTGTTACACAACATGCACACATTGTCAGTATCAATGTAGAGAATTCTCAAAATCCTAAAAAATAAATCAACTCTATGATACAGGTATACAGGTAAACCATTCTTGGTATATAACCAAAGGCCTAGACAGCAGATATTTGTTCAGGTATCTTCCTTGCTGCTCTAGTCATAGGCTAGGAAATGGAAGCAATCTGAATGTCCTTCAACAGAAGAATGGATAATAAAAATATGGTTTGTATACCCAATGGAATACTACTCAGCCATAAAGAAAAATGAAATTGTGGACTTTTTGAGTAAACGGATTGGACTAGAAAAGTTCATCTTGAGCAAGGGAACCCAGATCAGGAAAGACAAATGTTTCATTTTCTCTCTGATCAGAAACTCTTACTTGCAAATACACAGGTGTGAGTAATTATCCCAGAGTAACTACAGAAAACAAGAATGTAAAAAGGGAACATTGCAAGGAGAGAGGAGGAAGAGCAATAGAGAGAGGCATAGCAGGCTACAATCACTCTGATCTGGGAAGTGAGAAAGCAGATGCTCTAATTGAGGAGGAAGGAGATAAACACAGAAGAAAGAGGAATGAGAGTAGTATAGCAGTCAAGATGTCTGAAAAAGTCATCATACAATTGTACACTCATACAAACAACAAACTACCCCAGAAGCCTATAATACATTACTGGATGTAATTTTGTGCGTATGTATACATCACACATATTAAGTATGAATACAAATTTCAATTATAGTTTCTCATCTGGGCTGATAATGCTCCCCTCAAGAGCCAAAGAGCAGCAAACAAATACCCCAACACCCAGGAAGGGATGCCCTCTAATGTGTTATTGTCCAAGAGATCCCCTAAGTATTACAGACTATTGGTATTGCCATTGGATTCCCCCAAAGCTGAAATGTAAGTCATTATTGCTCAAGACACCATTCACTTCAGACTCCGGACCCAGGCACTCCTGAGAAATAGGACCTGGATGCCTCCTCTGCAAAGACTAGATTTCATGGTAGCAAAATGCACCATACAAGGTTCCAAAGGAGGGAGAGAGCCAACTTTGACTCTTATGAACCATAAGGACAGTCAGCATGGAAAAGGACACCAAAGGTGCTGCAGTGGGGTGCATACCTGTGCCATCACCAACACCTCTCTAACTGGACTTATGACCTGTTCAGCAGGAGAGAAATCAGGCTGGGCCTGTACTGTGAACTATACAACTGCCCAGGGCTAGTAAAGTCATGGGTGTTGAAGAGAAACTAGAACTTTACTAAACCAGCATAATCCCAAACAACATTCAAATATTTGCTCCTTCATGGAAACCCCTCCTCAAGGAAACTGCTGCTTGCAACACAGAGAGAGGATTAAATAAAACAAACAAACAAAAAATCAAAAACAAAAACAAAAAAAAACAAAGTAACTACACAACTTATCAAAATTGAAGATTTGGAGAGCCTGGTCCCACTGGATACATCTATCAAACAACTCCAAGACCTAAATGCCAGGTAGCATTACAGAAGATGAGTCGGAAAGATTGTAAAAGGCAGAGAATTGGGGAGTTTGCTGTGGGACTGTGTCTCTAAATAACAGCAGAAGTTATAACCTTAAAGTCAAGCCAGCATGACCACCTTGTTCAAGTGTGAACTGAAAGAGGACAACAGTAGACATGCCAAAGTGAACAGGAACACCCTAGAGGCCTCAGCTGTACACAGAGAACTATAGGTAACTAAGGAAAGCTTAGTGTGGGAGACATATTCTTCTTCAGAGAAGAACATACCGATTGGTTTTCCAATACCAAATGCTCAGCCCTATATACTCACACACAAATGGCATAGTACAGACTGAGAAGCTTATAAATAGGAATAGATATATATGTATACATCTCTATGCATGTAATAATTGAGGAAAAGAGGGCCATGAATTCAAAAGAGAGCAAAGAGGAATGTCAGGAGTATTTCGAAGGAGAAGGAGCACAGAAATGATGCAATCATATTACACTAAAAAATAAGAGGAATAAATACAATATAGGATATACAGACAAGGCTCAGTCTTGTAGAAAATTTTCTGACAAAAAGAGTGTGATAAAAAAAAAACTGGTATCCAGGGTACTTGGAATAAATTCTTAAATCCCATCAAAGAGTAACTGAGCTAATTTTTCAATACCAAAATATTTTTAAGGATAATGTACCATGGTAAGCTTGGCAATGGAGTGTAAGCATATGGAAGGACACTCACCATTACTAATGATTGTTTAATGCATACTGAAAGCATGCCAATGTGTTCATCCCAAACCCAGAAGAATCACAGTTAATGTCATTGACAAGACCACATTTTGTTAGGATAATGAGAAATTAAAGCTTTCCTATGCTCTGGAGGCTCACGGGAGATGCTACAAATGCTGTTTAAAATCTCTTCAGTAAACATAAAGGAGAATGAAGAGTTGTGAGTGGTGCTTTGCTCAGATCATGGCAAGAAAATATGTGTTATCATATGTGCACAAACTTACCAAATCGGTTAATGTACACAGGAAATTTTTATCTCATATCAAGAATACCTCAATGGAAGCATGTGGCACAACAAGATCTATTCAAGAACAACCTTCTCAGACACTGCAGAGAAGCCAGACACAGCAATGACAGGGACTTCTGGGGTTTAAACACAGGGTTAATGTGGTCACAGCTGAAGTGATTACAATACATACGCATGGTCTCTGCAGAGTTATGCAAGCACACAGCTACAAGGTACTGGAGTACTTACTCTGGGCAGAAACTATTGCAACCTGAGCTATTCATGACAAATCCCCAAGAGAAAAGCAAGCAGTCAAGAAGATTGACTTTTCCTTTTTCTTTTTTATATTAATGACAGTTTGTTAACTTTGTATCCCAGCTATAGCATCCACCCACATTCCCTCCCAGTCCTACCTACCCTACCTCATATCCTACATGCAGAAATATAGGAATGTCTGAGAAGCACCTCTGATCCCTGAAACTAGAGTTACAGGTGTTTGTGAGCCACCATGTGGTGTTGGGGACAAAACCAGGATCTTCTTTTTCATTACACTTTATTTCCTTTGTGTCCCAGCTGTAGTCCCCTCCCAACCCTTCCCTCATTCCCTCTTTTTCTCCTATACCCTTCTCCCAGTCCACTGATAGTTCAGGTCCTCCTCTCTTCCTATCTGAACCTAGCCTATCAGGTCTCATCAGGACCGGCTGCATTGTCTTCCTCTGTGGATTGGTAAGGAGCCCACACCTCAGGGGAGGTGATCAAAGAGCCAGCCACTGAGTTCATGTAGGAGTCAGTCCCTGTTCCTCACTTGGAGACTGAGCTGCCCTGGGCTACATCTGTGCAGGGGACCATCTCCATGGATAGTCCTTGGTTGGAATATCAGCCTCAGAAAACACCACTGGGCCCAGATTTTTTGGTTCTGTTGCTCTCCTTATGGAGCTCCTGTACCCTCCAGGTGTTTCTATCTCCCCCTTCTTTCCTAACATTCCCTGAACTCTGCACAAGTTTACATTCCCACCAGCAATGGAGGAGGATTCCCCTTTCTCCACATCTTCTCCAGCACATGTTGTTACTTGAGTTTTTGATCTTAGCCATTCTGCTGGGTGTAAGGTAAAATCTCAGGGTCATTTTGATTTGCATTTCCCTGATGACTAAGGACGCTGAGTATTTCTTTCAGTGTTTCTATGCAA
>JAQQSO010003624.1:0-13416 GCA_028658305.1 Pachyuromys duprasi | reverse complement strand
GAGGAGATGAGGGAGGGATGGGGAGAGTGGGAGGGAATGAAGGAGGGAGCTATGCCTGGGATACAAAGTATATAACCTGTGATAAATAAATAAATAAATAAATAAATAAATAAATAAATAAATAAATAAATAAATAAATAAGCAAAGAAGCAAAAAGAAAATTGCTCAGCATCCTTAATCATCAGGGAAATGAAAATCAAAACCTTCAGAATGGGTAAGATCACTCAGGATTTAAATCTTAACTCTCTGCCTAGTCAGACCCTTTGGTTGGCTGTGCTGGTGGCTAGAAGGGATCTCAGGAGTCTGCAACTTCAGGTTCATACTGAGATCTAATCCCATCCTGTCCTGGAGTGGTGGGGTGCCTGTTGCCTCAGTGGATTGTGGAGATCTGAATTTGTAGACCAACTCAAAGAAAGGAAGGGGACCAGCTTTTTGGTCATGGATCACATGATACCTGACATTCAGCTAGGTGAGTAACTTTCCTTTTAAACTCATGTCAACCTACAAGGGTCTACACTCTCAAAGAAAGTTGACTCTACCTTTCCCACCATAATTGTCAATAGCTTCTTGGCTTAGAAACGGGTCTACTGATGCTCACTTTCCTCTCTATGCTAAGATTTGTACAATTTGCTTGAGCTTGTACAAGTCTTGTGCATATTGTCACAACCTCTCCTGAGTTCTTATATGAAACTGTGTCTGGGAAAAAAACTGATTTTTATGATCTGTATGCCTCCTCCTCTGCAAAGATTCCTAATCCTTAGGAAGTGGTAGTGTGATATACATCCCCTACCTGAGACAGAGCATTTCTGAAGTCTCTCTTTTCTGCATCATGATCAGTTATGGGTATCTGGGTTAATCATAATCTACCAGAAATAAAAGCTCCTATTATGAGAGTTGAGAGATTAACTACTCTAGATTATACAGACATTCATTAGGAGTCAGTTTAATACTATGTCTGTTTAACAGAATAATAGTAGTAGGTTCTCCCCTAAAGCCTATGACCTATCTAGTCACAGATTCTTGGCACTGCAATGGTGCCAGGTGTGGGATTTGTGTTAAATACCATCTGAAAGTGGTTGGTTACAACCATGATGTTCTACCACTATGACAGTAGCGGGCATGTTTTGCCAGACCAGTCATTATTGTAGCTCACAGGTCCACAGATGGGAAAAACTGATGGCTACTCTTCTACCACAGTGTACATAACATCTTGCAGCAATACGGAAGCTATCCAGTGGGAGTGAAGCTTCCAGGTGAGCACAAGCTTGACTTCTCCATGTACTATGACTCAAGTATATGCTGTCTTCAGCAACAGAGTCTTACCTCCAACATCTGGAAGGCAACTAATAGTATTGGCAATAGCCTCTAATACTTGCAGATCTGGGAGACCTCACTGACCAAAAACTTCAAAGAGCTAGCCCATTCTCAACACCAGAATTTTTGTTAGCCTGAAATAAATCCAGTGATACTGTTCAATGGGAAATGAACTCAGATGCTACCAAGTGCTAAAAAATTAAGAGGGAAGGAGGGAGAATAGGAATGGGGGACAATTCAGCTCGTTTTTTTTTTCAGTGTCCTTGTGGGAATGTAGACTACAATAACACTGGTAGAAACTCTGGTTGCTCTTCAAAGAGTTCTTTCTATCCAGGATCCAGTCTGTGGTTCTTCCTTTCTGGTTTTAATATGGATTCAGTATCCTGGGTCCATAATGATTGAGCCCCATTACTGTGTCTGAGTATAACTTTGCTTCCATTTCATGTGGGCATTTTTGGAATTGCCGCAGGTTTGTTACACTCTGGGTCACCTGACCAGCCACAGTATAAGACCAGATCTAGACCAAGGCAGTTCTTGCTTTGTAACAACTTGTTTTGTAACAAGTGTAGCCTGCACTTATTTATAGATCTATGCTTATTTATAGAATTCGCAGATGTTCTTATTCTTGTGGGCTGATGGGTTGCAGTTCTAGTAATTTTTCTGAGGTTTCCCAGCAAACTTCGGCTTCAATATTTGTTATGATTTTGTAGTCCTTTTGATTTTTGGATGAGGACTGTGGCCTTTAAACAGTTAAGTATTTTTCCCAGGACCATCAGTCTACCCTGGGTAACATATGTAAATGATGGTCCATTTTTGTTCCGTAACAAATGGGAGAATTTTTACCAGGAAAGCTGTTGCCACTTCTCTAGCATTCTTAGTGAGAAAATGAGAAAAGCTTCTATCCAGCGAGGATAAGGTCAACAGACAGACTCCTGACCCTGCTGCAAGAGGACTTGTAAGCATAGTCTGTTTGACAGTCCTTGCCTGGGCAGATGTCTCTTCTCTGTGCTGGTTCAAGGAATGGGACAGGGCAAGCATGAACAGGCCACTTTTTACTATGTTGGTCAGTTCTCATCCTAGGAACAGTCAAGTGGCAGTTTATAAGGTGGGCTTCTCTTTCTCAGTGGAATGAGTCATGTATTATTTTATTTTCTACTGTAAAATCTGTGGGAACAGCATTTTACTAACTACATAGATTAGCCCCCTTTGTTCTTTTTTCCAGAACCCTTCTTAGGTGTATACTTTGGCTGTACACAATTTATTTTCTATTAAAACTCTTGAGTCTGTAAGGCTATCTGCTTCCTCTAATTCCTAACCAATTTCATTGGCCAATCTCACATATATCTTCTGATGTTCTTGTAGTATAATAATGTCACTTGAAAGAGAAATTGGATGGTTCGCAATAGATTTTTAATAATTTGATTATGTTTGATGAGTGAGCTCTTGACACTTAACCACTCTATTTTTTTTTCCTGATCACAGCATAGAAGACCATGAAAGCACTATTTGAAGCAGTCCAGATATTAATTCTTTTTCTCTTCCTCCAAATAAATCTCTTTGTGTGGTATTTTAATTTGGTATTCTTGGCTGTGGAAGAAGACGATATTGGTTCCACATCAAATGCTGCTCTTTGGCTGACCAGTATGCATCATGCCTTGTTTTCCATGTAAAACCAGGTCTCTTCTGGATTGGCCAGGGTTGGCCATTTAGTCACACCATTGGGTGTAAGTGAGGCAGATGGTCTCAGTACACAGGTGTTCTACACTAGAACAAGCTTCTGTAGGTATTTAGAATGAGATTTAGAATGCCACACATCTTAATAGCTACATCTGGATTGTCTAGGGGGGTTGCCTGAAATTTTGCTAGTCTAATTCTGATCAACATTCGGTTCCTCCTCAATGAGTCCAGCCTACCTTTTAAGATGTGAATGCTTTTAATTACTGCCCGAACACACTCTGGCCATTTCTTTAATTTACAGTGTCATAGATACTGCAAATGCTGCCCAGTGGAGCCTCTCCAATGCTACAAAATCTAGTTTCTCTGAAGAGTAGGTCAGAAGTCTCAGTTACATCACAGACTCTGAGTCAAATGCCAAGGGCCATGCCTTGATTTTTGTCTTCAAATAAAAGAAGAATTATTGAAGTTTTGAGAGGCTCAGTGCTGAGACTTCTTCAAATGCCCCTTTATTTGATTTAAGGATTGTTCCAGTTGAGAAGTTGTGAATATGGGCTCTTGATGGCATCATATAGAGGATCTACCATGAGTCACAGCCAGGAATCCACATTTGATCTAAGCCACTGGTCATAAGAAGGACCAAAGCTGTCCCTCTATTCTCGGAGCTACTTCAATTAAATCAAGATAAGGGATCATTGTTCTGTCCTAGGAGTCAAGATATGTGACAAACCTTGTATTTGTGTGGGGTTATCTGGGATCGTGCAGGTGAGGAACCTAAAAGCCTTGGGAAGACAGAGAAGTTGGGTCTCTGACGGCTTTGTTGTTTGGGCTTTCTAAAGTACAGCTACGAATTTAAATTTCATGTTCATATTACAGACAGCTCTTTGTAGCAAAAATGGGTCGTTAGGCTTTTTTCCAGTTCTCTAGCTAGTGGCAAATATAAATATAAATAAATAAATGTTCTAGCCAAAAGTGGGGCTATTCCTGGACCCTTGAGGTATAATCTAAGCTTACTCCTGGGACACTCAAAAGCAAGCAAGTACTAAGTGGCAGGGTTAAAAGGATGCAAAAGGCAGGTCTAATGCTCTGTGCCACTGAGAGAGCTGAGGTCGGGTAGGAAAGATTCTCCACCAGGGGTGCAGTGGATTGCCTGCTTCATTGACAAGCTTAAGGTCTTGCACAGTATGATGTGTGGATGTCTCCACTTTGCTCAGCTACTAGAGCACTTGGGAAACAAAGACAGGAAGATCTCTGTGAGTTTGAGGCCAGCCTGGTCTATGTAGCAAGTTCTGTGACAGCCAGGACTGCAATAGAAAGACTCTGTCTCAAACAAACAAACTGCTTTTCAAGAGGCTCAGAAACAGCTAAGTGGTTAGGAAAACTTGATCTTCTAGAAGATCCAAGTTTTATTCCCAGCACTCACTTTGGGCAGCTCACAATCACGTGTAACTCTAGTTCCAGGAGACCTGAGGCATCATATGGTCTATGTAGGAGGGAATGATTGAAGGATGTCTCTTCTGGTCTATATGGGAGGGTTTGGTTGACGGAAGCTCCATTGCTTGCTCGCACATGGTCTGAATTGATTCATTGGTGTAATTGGGAGAGTAAGGTGGTAGCTTGGAGTAGTACTACATGGGATAAGATATTTTATCTCAGGCTTACTGCCCATTATTTTCTCTTTGGAAGGGGGTTGGAACACATACTGACATCATCCAAAATACCAAAGGTATCCCCTTTAGTTCTTTCTTTTGATAGTGCCTTTTTTTTTTCTGGGTGAGAGCCATGAAACCCTCTACATAAGGCACTTCAAACACTTTCCCTGAACTACTACAAAATTTCGATTTCAATTTTTTGTCCAACATTCCCTGCCACCCAGTTTGTCCTGAAGCTAGATCCTCACACAACAAAATATTGACCTTTCTTTCTTCTTTAGATTCTCAGAGTTAAGTTTATTCCATTCTTCAGGATATACCATATCAGAGATACCAAAGAAACTTTCCTTTAAGATAGAAAGAAAGGAAAGGAAAGGAAAGAAGTAAAGGAAAGATAAGACAAGACAAAAAGAAAAAAGAAAAGAAGTGGGATGGGGGAGGGTGCATTGGTGTGACTAAACCATCCCTCCAATTCAATCCATGTCCTCAAGAAGACCTGATAAGTTGGAACTTCCTCTTTTCATCTATCACAACTTTAACAGCCTAGTGTATCAGCAAAGCCACAGAAGAACTAGATACACTAGTTTGAGGACTAACTCCTCTAGGGTTAATTTCCCCCAGCTAAGATTTGAACCAATTTCCTGCATTGTCTCTTGTGGTGCAGCTTCCTCTGAGATAAAATCATCCATCTTGGAGAGAAGATCATTAAGACACAGGATGTTTTAAAGGAAGGTGAAACATTTCATTCTGCAGTAAGTACTTGTGGGTGACACTCTCAGATGAGCTTCCTTAAAGCAATACACTCCAACATGCTGAGCTGCTTGCATGGTTCTCCAGGTTTCCAGCTTTCATGAGCTGTCACCAACACTGGGTGGACTTTGGGTGATAGAACCATCTTTGGACCATTTCTGCTCTTATAAATAACCCCAACAAAACTCATTAATTCAACAAGTTAGATTCATGCATTGATTCCCTATCTTGGGTGAATGGACGTTTGTTCACATCTCCAGAGGGATAATGTCACCCAACATCTATCCCCATGAACTAAATCCCACAATATTTGGATGCAAGTTCCTAATATCTCTGAGTTATATGTTTTAGCATAGTGGAATAAGTTCTCTTTCTTATGAAGCTAAATAAAAAGATAGATAGATAGATAGATAGATAGATAGATAGATAGATAGATAGATAGATAGATAGATAGATAAAGAGCTACCCACACTATTGTGCTTCTAAGTTCAGAGAAGACACTCATTTACATAAATGGTTCTGGTTTTTGTTTGCATTGCCATCCATGTAAAATGTGGGAATGGTTGTGATTTTATCTCTAACTTAATGGTCATGGAAATATCTTAGTACCTTACCCTAGTGGACAGGACTGCCTATAGTTAATGAACAGGCAGATTTTGAGAGCAATTACAATATGATAACACAGATATAATCAAGACATCTGGTAGGGAGAGTATAGAAGTAGAGAGGTGAAGATAAAGTTACCTAGGACCTGGAGAGGGGAGAACTCATTGTCCCAGCCTGACTTGAAGCCTGGTTCCCAATGCCTGGGCAGCATTTGGTTTGGCTTCCTTTCCCTACAGGACACGTGAGTCAAGGGATGCCTGAAGGAATGGTCATGTGAAACCAGCAGATCTTCAGTAGCCTTGGTGTTGCAACCACCTCCTCTACCCAAGGCAGGTGTGGATTTGTGGAGAACGACCTTTTCTGTGGGAGGGGAACAAGTCACAGGTCCCGAACCCAAGCTCACGGCCTCTGGTTCTGCTACTCTGATTATTCTGGCTGGACTCTGTACAGGTGAAAGAAAGGAAGAGTGTGGTGGGGGAATCAAATGCTGGAAGAGCAATGTTGGCTTGGGGTATGGTGATGCTCTGGGTACCAATAGTATTTGTAGAATGTGGGAGACCATATGGACACTATTCTCCTTATTAACCAACACAAAGCTTTCATTACCAAATTTAATTGCTATGTAGCTGTCTGTAGTTGCCTGCAATTGATGAAGTGTTCCACTCAGTCATGAACTTAAGCATTTCTTGAGCGTGGGTGCCTGGTGTGATTCATACATGCTACAGGTGCTTTATGGATTTGGTGTACAGGCTGCATTTAAACAGACTTCACAGTCTACATGCAGACCCACCATGACAGCTGTCCATATGCATGCATGCCTCTTTGTTGTAGCATAAGAGCAGCATGAACTCAGCCATCATCCATATAGAGTGTGCTTTCAGGTGGGCAGGGCTGGGACAGATAAGAAGGTCGGGCTGTCTTGCACTGATACAAAGTATCTTTGAGTAAGTTCCATCATGGCTGCTGGAGCCTGGGCTTCCCCAATGTGCTGAAAATGCAATACCTCCAGTTGAGGACACACTTTCCCCATGGGGCTCAGCTGCAACCCATGATCCCAAGCCTGTGAAGGTCCTCACCTCCACTGTCAGCCTCACCTGTCATCTCTGGGCCTGCACCAGATGTCCAGACCCAAGTAGGTTGAGCAGAGCTCCTCTGCAGGTCTTAGGTGAGCTTGTGACCCTCAGCCATGCAGACACCTGAAAGTCACACTCTTAGCATGGTCATGAAAGGCTCTACTTTGGTATTCACTGTCCATGGGCTGCCAGCTCTTGGCCCTGGTCAAAACCTGGACTCAGGTGCTGCCTGTAAACTGGGGCACTAAGTTAAAGCCCTTGGGAGAGTACAGAAATAAAAAGTTTCCATGTTCTTGCCTGTAAGAATAAAGATTCATCCTCCCCCGTTGGTGGACTTGGAGGGGGCGGGGAGGAGATGAGGGAGGGTTGGGGAGGGTGGGAGGGAATGAGGGAGGGGGCTACGCTTGGAATGCAAAGTACCTAACCTGTGATTGATAACAAAAAATTAAAAAATGTAAATTAAAAAAAACAAAAACAAAAACAAAGAATAAAGATTCAGACAGAGGCTCCTGGTTATACTTATTTCTGATCTTGGAAACATACTGGAGGAAGTCTAAGACACAGAGAGTAGGGGGGCCTTTGTGACCTTTCTGTGGACCATTTATTTATTTTCTGATTGTGTTACATGTAGCCTATGGAACATATGAATTGGAGTTTCTCAGTCTTTTTCTGCCAACTGTGTCTTCATGTCTCCAGAATACTCCCCCCCCGCCCGCACCCAACTCTACCTCAGAGCCACTATGGGACCCCAACAGTGATATTTTCAGCAGTTTGATCAGTTAGAGGTCTCCACAGCAACTGTCACCTACCATAAACATTTCCTCTAACTATGGGCAGTTACAGCCTTAATGTGCACATTCACAGATGTTTAGAAGGCAATCGGATAGACATGAGATAGCTTGCTGGAGACAACTACATCCCAAGCCAGGGAGTTGTTATCCTGGCTTATGGAACAGATAGGATTTCCTTCCCATTAGCTTCTAATCCAATTAAAACAAAAACAAAACTAGGGATACCTAGGCTAGTCATGCATCTATTTTATCAGCAAGCACATTTGGTAGCCATGCTGATTGTGACACCTCAGGGCCATAAACAAGTGGGCTCTTGGTGACAGTTCTTCAGCAGTAACCTGTACTGTGCTTTCCGGAACTACAAATGCTATCGAACATCAAGGAAGCCTCCAGCTCAGCTTGCTTTCTCCTTCCCCGGCAGCCAGAGCACACATTGCCTTCTGCAGTCCTTATTGTCTAGAACACCTGCCACTGACAGCAGTGGGAATAGGCTGTAGCTTCAGAGATGGCTTTGCCTCCCTAGCAACAAATCATGGGGGAGCAGTACCCCCAAAATACTGGAATTTTTGTTCAGTAAATGTATTTCTTCTGGAGTGTCCTTTTTTTTTTCAGTTACACAGGATTCCATGTTTAAGTTATCTAGCTGCTTTTTTTTTTTTTTTTGCAGTTTTCACAAATGATTTCCAAATGTGTAGCACGCTAAGGAGGTCAGCACTCCAGAATCTCTGTGATGAAACCTCTTTCCACAGGCAAGCAAAATCTCCGGAAGTCCCTGGGAGAGGTGAGTTGCAGACTGGAAGGCAAGCAACTACAGAGATATGGCAATGCTAGCAAACCTGGAAGAGTTCAAGAAGCTCAGGTCATCCATGCTACTTGCTCTGTCAAATGTGCACAAGGGGATCAAATGGCCTTACCTGCCTCTTTTCAAACCAGCTTCTTTCTATTTCCTGGCTTCCTTACCTTCCTAGCTGTGAAAAGGACTTTCAACAATGTCACAATCTCAACATTACACACTCCCGATACAAACACCCATGCCTGTACACTCAGCACCTTCTGCCCAAACTCTCCAATGATGGTTATGCAAGACATGTTCCACCAGTACGGTTTCCTTCAGGAAGATGTGCACAGTGTCCTTGGCAGTGTTAAGAATAACTTCTTATCCCTAGAACGAGTTCATTCATTGTGGTGACTTGGAATAAAAATGCCTCTGAACTATAAGCAAACCCTAATTAAGTGTCTTCCTTTATTTTAGTTGCTTTTCATGTTGTCTCTCTACAGCAATGGAAACCCCGACTAAGACACTCATTTTTTAATTAAATTTTTATTTTTTTACATTAATTACATTTTATTTGCTTTGAGAGAGCTATTGATCAGGCTTCCTGAGGCCCCCAAAACATGGCTTTTCTCACTGAGCTCCTCTGGAAACTGATTCCATAAATATCTTGCTACATGGGCCTTGACATGGGGAGACTGTCTTTCCCTTATTCTATAGAAAAAAAAATCAGGCCTAGGCATATGTGGTGGCACATGCTTGTAATCCCAGCACTTGGGGAGGCAGAAGCAGGTGGATCTCTGTGAGTTCAAGGCCAGCCTGCTCTACAAAGCAAGCCTGCTACAGCCCAGGCTACACAGCGAAACCCTGTCTCTAAAAAGAGAAAAAGAAAGAAAGAAAAGTTCAAGCCTCCGATATATATTCTGTCACTTCCATCTCATTCCCATTGTCCCAACTCCCAAATTCTTCCCATGTGTCTCAAGTTTTTTATCTGAGGAAGGACTCTGAGAACTGATCTATTCACTTTCTCCCTCACACCTTCTGCCACATTGTACAAAACAACCCTCTACCTCATTCTCACCTTCATCATGTTGATGTCTAAGAGGGTAACAGAGAACACCACCTCTGTGGGTTTTCCATTGGTATGTCTTCCTTACTCAGGCAAACCCCCTCTGAGCAGACATCTGGGTCTCTGTTAGGTGACCCATTGAAGGAGTTGCTCAGCTTCCAACAATCCTACCTGACACCCTCTACACTGGAGACTGCAATGCACTATCTAGGCTACAACCCTTGTAGATAGTTTCTATGTTCACACCCATCCAGAAACACACTATCCCGTGTCACACAGACATAGGGAAACTCCACCCTGGCTAACAGACAGCTCAGCACCACAGGGGTCAGAGAGCAGACACCACAACTTCCCAGTTCCATCCTGTAGCTCAGCTTTGAGAGATTGCAATCCATCTTCTGTCACCTTTGCACTTTCCCATAGCATCATGCAGCAGACAACATACAGCACAGCAGGGCACCACCTCACACCACATGAAGGAAGATGGCCGCTCCAAGATTCTTACCATAGGTGCTCTACTCTGCCTCATCTTTGGGTCTGTCAAGCCCTATGCTGGTGCCAGATGTCACATGGATTTCCTGGATAAATGTGAAAAACAAATCTCTTGGAAGGATTGTGTGACTCTTTCACAGCTCTCAAGAGAAAGGTCAACAGACAAGTGACCACTTGATCACTGTCATCTACCCAATGATCTGTTTTCCTGTTTATTCTACTGCTGTGGCTGCAGGCCAAGCATTCCTGTAGTCACCATTGCAGGTGTGCATCACAGTGGTGACAGACAGGTCAAGTCTGAAAGAAAAGGCTGCACTGCATGTAGCCATGTTGGACTGATTTTTTTTTAGTTTTTATTTTATTTTTATTAATTACAATTTATTCACTTTGTACCCCAGCTCTAGCCCCCATCCCCATCCTCTCCCAATCCCTCCCTCCCTCTTCTTTTCCTATGCCTCTCCCCTAGTCCAATGATAGGGGAGATCTCCTCCCCTTCCATCTGACCCTAGTCTATCAGGTCTCATCAAGACTGGCTTCTTTGTCTTCCTCTTTGAACTGGTAGGGCTGCTCCCCCCTCAAATGGAGGTGATCAAAGAGCCAGCGCATGAGTTCATGTCAAAGATGGTCCCTGTTCCTATTATTGGGGAACCCTCTTGGACACTGAGCTGCCATAGGCTACTTCTGTGCAGGGGTTAAAAGTTATCTCCATGCATGCTCCTTTTTTGGAGTATCAGTCTCAGAAAAGACCACTATGCCCAGATTATTGGGTTCTGTTGCTCTCCTTGTGGAGCTCCTGTTCCCTCCATGTCTTTCTATCTCCCCCTTCTTTCATAATATTCCCTGCACTCTGCCCAAAGTTTGCCTATGACTCTCAGGATATGTTTTGATACTCTACTGGGTAGAGTCTTTCAGAGACCCTCTGTCATAGGGCCTGTTCTGTTCCCTGTTTTCTCCCTGTCTGTCTCATTTGTCTTTCTGAATGAGCATTGATCATCTTACCCAGGGTCCTCCTTCTTGCTTAGCTTCCTTAGGTATAGAGATTTTAGTATGTTTATCCTATCTTATATGTCTAATATCCACTTGTAAGTAAGTATATACCATGTGTGTCTTTCTTCTTCTGGAATACCTCACTCAGGGTGATCTTTTCTAGATCTCACCATTTGCATGCAAATTTCATGATTTCCTCATTTTTAATTGCTGAGTAGTATTCCATTGTGTAAATGTATCACAATTTCTGTAGCCATTCCTCCATTGATGGACATCTAGGTTGTTTCCAGGTAATGGCTATTACAAATAAAGCTGCTATGAACATGGTTGAACAAATGTCTTTGTTGTATACTTGAGCAACTTTTGGATATATGCCTACAAGTGGTATAGCTGGGTCTTGAGGTGGCACTATTCCTAGTTGTCTAAGAAAGCGCCAGATTGATTTCCAAAGTGGTTATACAAGTTTACATTCCCACCAGCAATGGATGAGGGTTCCCCTTTCTCCACATCCTCTCCAGCATGTGTTGTCACTTGAAATTTTGATCTTAGCCATTCTGATGGGTGTAAGGTGAAATCTCAGGGTAGTTTTGATTTGCATTTCCCCAATGACTAAGGATGTTGAGCATTTCTTTAAGTGTTTCTCTGCCATTTGATGTACTGTACTGAGAATTCTCTCTGTTTGGCTCTATACCCCATTTTTTAATTGGATTGATTGATTTGTTGCTGTGTAACTTCTTAAGTTAACTTCTTATATATTCTGGATATTAGCCCTCTGTCAGATACAGGGTTGGAGAAGATCCTTTTCCAATCTGTAGGCTGTCATTTTGTTCTGATGACAGTGTCCTTTGCTTTACAGAAGCTTTTCAGTTTCAGTTTTATTGATTGGTGATCTTAGAGCCTCCTGTATACAAAAGACAAAAAAGATGAGAAAGAAATTAGGGAAACAACACCTTTCACAATAGTCACGAAGGACATAAAGTACCTTGGTGTAACTCTAACCAAGCAAGTCAAGGACTTGTATGGAAAAAAAAAACTTTCAGTCTCTGAAAAGAAATAGAAGAAGATATCAGAAGATGGAAATATCTCCCATACTCATAGCTTGGCAGGATTAACATAGTAAAAATGACCATCTTACCAAAAGCAATCCACATATTCAATGCAATTCCCATCAAATTACCAACATAATTCCTTACAGACCTTGAAAAAAATTCTCAACTTCATATGGAGTAACTAGAAGCCCAGAATCACTAAAACAATCCTCTACAATAAAACATCTTCTGGGTATTTCCTTAGCTTTGGTAACTGCGGCGGGCGGCAATTGTCAGGACATGGAGTTCAAAGAAGAAAGCATTGGTGCACGATCTGTATCTTGAATAATACCACCCAAAAGATTCCTAAGCAGCGTTGTCTGCATTGATGCTTCAAATAGAAAATCTGTCATGCGATTGCGGATCCAAGATGGCTGCCACGAGAGGACACTGTGTCTGAGGAGTAGGACAGCAGAAACAACGCAGCGACCAGGAGACTGGACTCTGGGACCTAAAATGCCAGCATTTGTGATTGCCGGGTGAGCAGAACTCCTACGGTGAGAAAATCAAGTGGGAAAACCCTAGGGACACCCAGTTATTACCCGGAAAAATCTCCGGGTGACCAGCGGCACAAGCTCTGATCTAAACGAGCAGCCGCGATGGGCGCTCGCATCCGCCATAATAGACTTGATAACACAGTCTCGCGGGCAATCTGAGGAGGAACCGGGTACCGTTTTCACTGACCTGCACACTGCGAGCGCAAACTGCACCTGGGTTATGCTTCAACCCACAGGTGTACGGCAGGCGCACACCGATCATCGCTGGATCCACCCCAGACTGAGTGGGTTGGGGGACTGTTTTGACCAGTCTGCAACTGTGGGCACATACCGCACGCTTCCACCAGCAAAACCTCAGTCCCTGTGCCAGTCCGCAGGCAAGTCTAGGAAGGACCCAAGTTGTGCTTCAACCCACAGGTGTACGGCAGGTGCACACAGATCGCCAGAACCACCCCAGACTGAGAAGGTCCAGAGACCATCTTGACCAGACTACACACTGAGGGCAAACACTGCACACATCCTCGAGCAAAAAACCTCAGTCAGTGTGTGTGGCCACAAGCCAGACAGAGAAGGCCTCGGGCACCATTTCAGAAAGGCCTGCATACAGCGGAGGCACACCAACCCAAACCCACTGTGTGTGCCCCAAATATC
>JAQQSO010003623.1:0-13417 GCA_028658305.1 Pachyuromys duprasi | reverse complement strand
GGGTACTCCAGAGCTGAAAGACTCATTTGAATTTCAGAGCAATGACGGTTTCTCTTCTATTCTTTGTTTTGGTCTCAGAAACAAGTTTGATTCCCAGACATAGGCAGCTGTCCCTGATGGCTTTATGGCCAGAAGTGAAATGATCCAGGAAGAGACAAGAATGAAACTCTGTTCCTCTTGAATTAGCTGTCCTCATTGATTATTATATCTAAAGTCTGACACCAGGTCCTGTGCTTTAGTTATATTCAAACACAGCTTTATTTGGGATAAAGTGTTCTCATTACAATTAACTAGTGGCAAGTCTACAACAAAGCTTAAGACATGTTAACATGGAACCTCTTTTCAAAATACATAATGGAATCTCCCATAAACATGGGTAGTGTTGATGGAGAAACGGGGCCCAAGATTTAAGGTCTGGGGAAAATGACTGAGAAGAACATAAGGCCTCTTGGAACCCAGATTGACCAGGCCCTAAAATCACATAGAAGTGACTCAGGTGATTCTAAACTACAAAGCACATCTCTCATAAGGACTCAGGCGAGAAGCATACAGGGCAACAAACATAATTGCTGGGTGATATGGGCATTGCCAGTCTCTACAAATTGCAAACGCTCATCAGACTTTAAATCATACCCTCTCCCACCATTTCTGGAGGGAGACTAGTTAGCATCTCCTTTCTCTGAGGGTTAAGTCTGTGTGTTTAACTTCCCTGGCTTCTTCAGTACTCATCTGTGTTCACAAGAACCTTTGCTCTCTGAAGATCCTTTTATACCACAGAACAGATATATCCCCAGACTATGCATGAGACACCAGAGGGGCATGTTGACATCCAGATTCCTGGGCTTTGGCACAGACCCTCAGGTCATGCCCTCTGGGATACTAAACCTGCATGTGCCCCACAGAGATTTCATAGGCAGGACCCTATGAAGACTCCTCCAGAAAGAGTCAAAATAGGTTTGTGAAGGTGCTTGCATTTAATCTAGGGGAGTCTCCTCTGACTGCCTTGTTCCTGACAATTACTTTTTATAAACCTTTTCAGAATACTCTTGGATACATACCAATACAGTTTAAGTTTTGGGGCTTGTCTTTAATACAGTAAGGTAAATATGAGTTAGTCAGCATCTTTTCAATTTCCTTTATTTTGTATTATTTAATCTTTCTTGCAAGCAGAAATTTATTCTCAGGGTCAGTCATATACTTTATTGACCAGTACTTGACAGTCTTTTTCTGTATACAATGAATACATTTTTACAAACTAATATGAACAGTAACAGGTGATTATTTGATTATTTCCATGGATATAATGGAATTAATGGCTGAACATACTCCTGAAATAAAACTTTTTTTTCTTTATGTATGGTTCTTACACACACACACATACACACACACACACAAGATAAGCCATTGCAGTTCATTGTGGAATTCAGGTACATCAACTTTGGTGAGCAATACATTAATTCTGATGTGACTCCGTGAGAGGTACAGGTACTGCACTTGTCACGGTCAAAAGCTCTTTTCTGCTATGCAAAGGGGAAAATCAGAGCTGTGAGAGGGTCTGGGATCTGTAGGTAGCCCTCAGAGCAGTCAGTGTCTAGAGGCGTAACTGCCAGCTCAGGGGGAAATGCACCAGTGCTCACCCAAGCACCAGGTGACTTCATGCCCTAAGAAAGGGAGAGACAGAGTGGTAACTCCTCAGAGATGGATTTGTCCTCCCAGGGGAAAGCATTGGACACATGGGACTTCTGGGGGCATCTGTTTACAGCACCTATTTCATTACCAATGAAACTGATTGGTAATTTTCACAATCTTTTGTTTTTTAACTTCACATATCTTTAACCACTTTGGCCTCTATTTCCTCCACAGCAGGGTAGGAATAACACCTCCCTCACAGAGTGCCAGGGATCATAGAATGATCGACAGTGGGGATGTCTGAACTGAACTTTGGGGGAACTTCCAGGGTCTTTCTATTGAACCTAGTGGTGGGAGGCTATGGCAAGTTTTCTGCCATGATGATTCTTCAGGGTTCTTGCTAATGAGGCCAGGGTGCAATGTTCCACTCATGGGCCAGTTAATGTGATGTAGAGGAAAGTTCATTTTCTTAACTCACACTGGCCACTTCTTTTGTAAAGTAGTTTTGATGGAGTTTAATGAGCCGTCCATACTTGCAACCAACTTTCTGGAAAATTGAAAGCCATTTACAGCTCAAAGAACATCTACTGAGAATAATACCATTGCCTGTGTAATCAAACAGCTCATTTCCCTATCCCCTCTGCAACCCTAGTTAAACACTTGTTCATGAAATAATATCAAGGAAAAAAGTAGCATATTGTTATGTGAAGTATTATCCCTGTAGCAGCTCGATTCAGGAAACCCTGGGAAACTTTCAGGGAGGAGCAGGGCTCTCAGATGAGGCTGGGCATTTAGAGCTGCAATCAGATGGTGAGGGCTGTTCTTACACTGGCTGTGACTAAGTGCCAGGGTGTCTCCTTAGAACTAGAATCTAGAGTCCTCTTTTTCCTTAAGCCTTTCCCATATCAGCTTCCCCTTTTATTTATTTGTGTTCTGGTTAAAGGGCCAAGTCTCCAAAGTCTGTCAAACTGAGAGGTTATTTGTTACTATTTGTGCTTTCATGGAGGTGTGCATGTTTTACACAAGGTTTGTTATAGGGTCATGAGTTGGTCACTTGAAAACAGGCGAGCTATGTGTCTTCTGGACACAAGATCTGAATACATGTAGCCTACCTCCTGCTCCCTTATATCACATGTAAACTGTGTCTCACAAGTTGCAAGTTCAACCATCTGAATTAATTTGGGTGGCATGAACTGGTTTGTACAATAAACTGCAGCGTGTGGTTTCGTTTTTATTTTTTTAAACAAATTTTGACACAAATTTGTTTATCCCTTAAGTACATTGACATCTCTTTCAGTTACTGACTTTTCAGTTGCCTTGTGTCTACTGTTTTTATCTTGTCTCTGAACACCAACAAACATTACTAAGATTTCTTTCTTTCTTTTTTTTTAATTTTTTTTAATTTTTATTTTTTGTATTACAGTTTACTTTGTATCCCAGCTGTAGCCCCCTCCCTCATTTCCTTCCAATCCCACCCTTCCTCATCTCCTTCCTTCCCCTCTCTAAGTCCACTGATAGGAGAAGTTCTCCTCCCCTTCCATCTGAGCCTAGCTTATCAGGTCTCACCAGGACTGGCTGCAATGTCCTCCTCTCTGGCCTAGCTAGGTTGCTCCTCCCCCCATGAGGGGCTGGGGAAGTCAAAGTGCTAGCCACTGAGTTCATATCAGAGACAGTCCTTGTTCCCCTTACTAGGGTACCCACTTGGATACTGAGCTGCCATGGGCTACGTCAGAGCAGGGGTTCTAGTTATATCCATGCATGGTCCTTGGTTGGAGAATCAGTCTCACACAAGATCCCTGTGCTCAGATATATTTAGTCCTTGTGGAGCTCCTGTCCTCACCAGGTCATACTAACTCCCCCTTCTTTCGTATGATTCCCTGCACTCTGCCCAAAGTTTGATTATGAGTCTCAGCATCTGCTTTGATACACTGCTAGGTAGTACTTTATGGTAGGCTCCTGTCCTGTTTCATGTTTTCTCCTACTTCCAATGTCCATTCCATTTGTCTTTCTAAGTGAGGATTGATCATCTTAGCCCGGGTCCTCCTCCTTGTTTGGCTTCCTTAGGTGTACAGATTTTAGTATGTTTCACCTATCTTATAAGTCTAGTATCCACTTATAACTGAGTGTAATACCATATGTGTCTTTCTCCTTCTGGAATACCTCACTCAGGATGATCTTTTCTAGGTCACACCCATCAGAATGTCTAAGATCAAAAACTCAAGTGTCAACACATGCTGGAGAGGTTGTGGAGAAAGGGGAACCCTCCTCCATTGCTAGTGGAAATGTAAACTTGTACAAGCACTTTGGAAATCAATCGGGCACTTGCTCAGACACTTAGAAATAGTGCTTCCTCAAGATCCAGCTATACCACTCCTAGGCATACATCCAAAACACGCTCAAGTACACAACAAGGACATTTGTTCAACCATGTTTGTAGCAGCTTTATTTGTAATAGCCAGAAGCTGGAAACAACCCAGATGTCCCTCTGTTGAGGAATGGATACAGAAAATGTGGTACATTTACACAATGGAATACTACTCGGCAATTAAAAACAAGGAAATCATGAGATTTTTTTTCTTTAGGGTTAAGATTGCCAAAACACCTCTAGTAGATGATTACCAAACCACTTATGTTGTTGTTTCTGTGTGAGAATCTAAAAGTTTGTGTCTAAAATTGGCACATATAAGAATTGAAAAAGGTTACACAACTCAATTAAGTTATTGTCATTAAGTGTTTTGTTAGGCAATTACTGTGAGTCTAATAACACAAAACAATTTTAACCTGTTAAATATTTTTTCAACATGGCCAAAATGAATTTTATGAGTTGAATACTCTTTGATCATCATCATCATGTCATCATTTTGCTGTTGTAGCTACTAGTGGTTTACAGTGTACTTCAGAGCATTAAAAGTGCAAGCAGTAAGAAGACCCCGATATTTGGGGATGTATCTTAATGGTAGAGGACTTGCATTTGCAAGGTCCTGCGTTCCATCCCCAGCACTGTAAACAAACAAGAGCAAAGAAGCAAGACTCTGACCATTTCTAAACCGATAGCCTAGAATGTTGCTTACAAAGTCTAGGATACATGGTGTGCATCAGCCATACATCTGGAGAATGTTTTTTAGCTTTTATGGTGGATCCCACATTCTCCAAAGTTTGTGATTTATGTTAAGTATTTTAGAGTGCGTATTCTGTTAATTACTGTCTCCTGAGTTATTATACTCTGCACTGTATATAAATGCTCAGTTTGCCATATTTATCTTTTGTGGTAAATTGTATTTGTATGGTTGAGTAGGTGGGAAATCTTTTGCAGAGATGCAGAGAGATTGACTTTTTACTTCCCACTGCAGGAAGTTCAAAAAGACAACAGTAACTTTCTGTACATTTTTTCTTATTCCCATGCAGATTACTCTTGCTTTATTAGTTCTTTGGCTCTAGCAAAAAGAGTGAGTTTGCTTAAAACTTGCGAGGGCTCCCTTACCTGCAGGTTGTTTTTGCTTCTCAAATCTGTACAGGTTTGCAGCCTTCATTTTTGTTAAAATCTGAATTGATTTGCTATCTTTTTCCATCCTCACAGAGGCGTACAGTCTTTGTACAGTCTTACAAAAGAACAAAAACAAAGTAAAGGAGGTTATCTTCTTTATCCACATTTTCTGTGAGTTTGAAACAAAAATATGAAGGACTACAACTAGAAGATAAGGCATTTAAATAGACTTCTTTTTTTCTGTTTTAGAGATACTTAAGAGACTGCTCCTTGTACTAGGAGATACTAGTATATGTTTCTATTGTTGCTTTGAAATTATCCTTTTATTTTATAAGGCTTATAGATATTATTACATTTAAAGACTTTCAAGTTAGGTAGTTTCATGCCTCTGATGTATTAAAAATGGCAACCCTACCAACTTAATTCTAATGTGGAAAGTTTTGTAGGTGAATGCTTGCCTATTTAACAAATCTACACATGACACAGTGTTTTCTACTTTGTCATAGTCCAGTTTCTCTTGAAATGTGACACCAGTTCAAGAGGCTTAGATGCAGAGAGACACCAGAAATTAGAGGCATATTGAAAATGTTTCTAATTGTTAAATGCCCAGTTTGGTTCCACACTTGCCTAACGTTTCAATATTGTTTCTAGGTGGACTTGTAAGAACCAAATGAGGATAGATGTACGTATGGGTCTCCCAGGTGTGTGCATGGTTTTGTTTTCCTGCAGAAGTTTTGAACTTTAGTTAAAAATTGTGCATGTTATTTTTAAGAAGTGGCTTTATTTTTTCCTCTAGTAAAATTGTGAACACATTTGCCTTCTGGGGGCAGGGAATGAGCTATGGATACTGAAAAGTACTGTACGTTGCACTATGTGCCTTCATAGTGTGTTTATGGCACAATTTTTTCTCTCATCAACTTGAAACTTAAAAGGGACATTTTGGTTAGGTTATATACTGTACATCAATCTCTGCAAAAACAGCAGCTTGTTTTCTTGAGCCACTAATTGTTTTTCTGTTTTTATAAATTTTTTATACTGATTGGGTCAGAGATGGTCAGTTTTGCACAGAATGAACAGCAGAGCATTTTGCTATAAACACATAGCATTGCTTAAACATTGTGTATTTAACTTTGTAATGGGTTCAATAGTGCATTTTGCACTTCACTGAGTTACAGGTTTTTAACCTGACAGTGAATAAAATGTCCTTTAACTGAAAAAAAGAGGATATTGAATTCCCTTGAAATGAAGTTTTAGAAGCCATGAGCCTCCATTGGTTGCCCATAATGGAACGCTGGTCCTTCCAAGAGCAGCCAGTACTCTTAACTATGAGGCAATTGTGAAGTCGCCTTTTGTTTTTGTTTTTGTTTTTTCAAGACAATGTCTAAGAAAGTAGGTCTAGCTGTTCTAAACTCACTCTGTAGACCAGGTTGTCCTCAAACTCACAAGAGATCTGCCTGCCTCTGCTTTCAAAATGCTAGGATTAAACGCATAGCCATCATGCCCAACTTCTGACTAGGATTTTAAAAGTCATTACATGCTCTCTGCTAGCATTGAGGATGAGCACTGCACAAGAAATCAAACCTCACATAGCTTACATCTCCCTGGGTGTAAGCTAGGCAGATAGCTAGCAAATGAAACCCACCCAGCTTAGGTGGAGGCTTGAGTGTCGGGGTTGGAGGGCTAAAGATGGCTAGATTCGCTGCAGCCCGCAATGACACCAGGGCTGGCTAGCCTGTGCGTAGTCAGTCATGGTCATGGTGCTGAAGACAATTCCAGAAAGGGAGGAGGGAGAGGCATGAGGTGGGAACTGACCAAGACTTGCTACTGGGCAGCGATGAGCAGTATGTGTTTTGCCAATGCATGTAAACAGACTTCCACCTCTGGATGACTCCCGGAGCTTACAGAGTGGTGACTAGAACTTAAGACTTGGACATTCTGGTCTAGATCCATTTCTGCTGGACCAGTGGGTTTATTGTCAAGCTTGGACAGTCATGTCTGCCTGGTAGCATTTTAAAGATGGCTGAATGAGGAGCTAAGACAGTGCAGAGATGCTGAAATTTTTCTTGTTGTATTTTTAAAGTAGGGCATCCGTGTGTGTGTGTGTGTGTGTGTGCATATGTGTTTGCATGAGGGTGAACATGGGTCTTAGCAGAGAGATGGCAGATCTGAGATACAGAGAGAAGGCATCTCAGGCTTAGGCCCAAATCTTTAAAATCTTGTCACTGGGTTCTAGGCATGCTCTACTTCTGTCCATCCTCTGTGCCTCCTCACTATGCAAGTTCACTTTTGTTCTCCCTACAGGGGCCAGTGGGGAGCCACGGGCCCCCACAGAGCTCCCCTCCAAGAAGCAGGTGAAGACTGAAATGGACAGGCTGACCACTCAGCTGCAGCTGATTACCAGGGAGAGAAATGAGCTGTGAGATCACCTGATCCTTATCACAGAAGGATCCTTGGACAATCAGTATCCATATTTCAAACCCATGGTGTTAGTAGTGTGTCCAGACATAGCCCAAGTTTACAAGATCTTTGAGGTTTGTAATTTGGAGTTCTTTGCTCCTATGGCCAGGCCCTTTCACAGGCAAAATCCTTTCTTCAAGAAGCTGAAAATGCAGCATAAGCAAGTTATGTTGGACCTGCAGAGATTGGAGTATGAGCACAGTGAAACCTCAGAAAACCTGAAGGAGCTCGACAAGGAGACTGGCTTCGATCGGTAAGTGCCCACAGGTACCCCAACAGTGTTTGAATGGCTATATCAGCATCGTTTTGTTTCTGGGCTAGAGGGTCCACCAGCCCTGGTTCTATCACTCCTCCCACTTAGTCATCAGCCTGCCTGTGCGTCTTGGACTCAAGTTTGCAAAGTGTGAAGAAGACTGTGAGCCGCTCCCAGGGTTTTCTTGCCAACCTCAGAAGCGTCCAGATAGAAACGTGATTCACAGCAGGAGAGGGATGTCAGGAAGCCCTTGACCTCTGGGGCTTATGCAGGGTTTTACGGAGCTGCTTGTTATGGAACGGGTAGAGGGAATGTGCTCCCCTTGGGTCTCCTGCCCCTACTTTTACTGCATTTGTCCCCTACTTTTTGATGTTTCCATATTATCTTGAAACAGTAAAGGACAGGTGGAGACTCCTCTTTCTTCTGGAGGGGACGGATACCTATTGGCATTGGGGATTTTAGCAGTTGTTATTCTTTTTGAATCAGCTGTTCTCTCTCTATGGTCTTCTGAGTGCAGCTGTCATGGTTGTACTGGGCTCTTTCTTAGGTCATCATGGGCATGGTGGGGTTTTGATAGGCCCTACAGGTAGGGATGGCAAGAGTATCCTGGCTGGGGGTGCAGGCAGAGGCTGGCAGGGGCTTACTCTGCAGAGGGTATTTCCAGCAACCTTCACAGCATTTTCCTGATGGAGCAGACTCAGCTGAAGAAGAAGGTGTCCGTGCTGAGGCAGGAGAACAAGAAAGTGCAAGAGGATTCGGTCCTGCTGCAGCACCAGTTGGGGGACATGCAGCAGATCAGTGAGGACCAAGAGGAGGAAACTAGTGTTGTTGAGACCCAGCACCACCAGGATGCTCTCTCTGTCATTATTTCTGTTGTGTCATCACTGATGCTGTATCGCAAAAACCAAACAAAACAAATAAACAAGCAAAAATAAAAACAGAGGCAGATATCTCTGGGCTTCCTGATTTCTTTTATACTCCCTCAATTAATGTTTTTATTTCATGAGAAGGTATAAAGCAATACAGGTGTATTTCTCAATAATATGGCCTGCATGACCATTTCATGAAAGTCTGTATATAGAGTACTATATTATAGGGGTTTGCTATGTACATGACAGCATGGTTACACTATGGTCTTTCATCATGATGTGTGTATCCAGACTGTAAACAAAGCTATCCGCACTCATTACACCATCCCCCTGTGTAGCCCTGGTTGTCTGGGAACTCACTCTGTAGCCCAGGTTGCCTAAAATTTGCAGAAACCTATCTTTGTCTGTGGGGTCTGGGTTTACAGGAGTGTGATACCATGCCTCACTGGAGAAGACAGTCTAAATGTGCAGAGTTGAGAATCGCTTATTATTATTCACCAAAAATACATTTTTCTCAAAAAGGGCTTTTAAACGACAAACAAAAATTATGCCAAGCAGCATTCTTTCACTGCAGATTTAGTAACACAGACTGACAACATTTGTTTTTCCTTGGACATGCAAGTAGCAAGGCCATTACCAATTGTAAAAGTTTTTTAACAAGTATAGTCATGCTTCTTGGGGGCTTTCTATGTCGTGCTTTCACCATGGCTAAGGGTGAAACATGTTACAGGTTTTGGCTAAAAGTCATTGGAATTGACTTTACTCATGTCTTTAAAGTGTCCTTGATGGCACACCAGGACAAGCACGAATTTGCACTCTCAGTTTCCCTGAGGCCAGAAGCTCTGGAGATGCCTCAGCCCTTACTAAAGACCTCCCGGGTGCATCCTCAGCAAGAAGTGAATCCCAGTCTCCCTGGGGAAATGCACCTCCAATGTCTACCTGGGCCATGGCATTTCCTCTGCTCAAACCTTCCCACTCCAAAGGAGATGTCTGAAAGTTCATCATCTTGATGTGCACTGTATTTTTTGTCTGATACAATTTCTAGGAGTCAAAACCTCCCTGGTGTTTTCCCTGAAACCTACAGCTTTGTTTGTTTCTCTGGAGCATCCTGCATATAGTCATGCAGGTCTGAATATACTGTAACTTCCTCAGCTCTTAACTGGCTTCTGAGCACTTAAAATTTTGTCCATCCACAACTCCAAAATTTTTTAGATTTATTTATTATGTATACAGTGTTCTGCCTGCATGTACACCTGAATGCCAGAAGAGGGCACCAGATCTCATTATAGATGGTTGTGAGCCACCATGTGATTGCTGGGAATGGAACTCAGGACCTCTAGAAGAGCAGTCAAGACTCTTAACCTCTGTGCCATCTCTTCAGCCCCCTGCTTTTAACTTACGATGTTGATAGTGAAGGTTCTTAGGTTCTCAGCTTGAAGAATTGCAGAATCTCTTATTGTCTCTACGCAGTTATGTACAGATCATCACCAGGTCCAAGCCTGAAAACTCGAGACATGAAAACATGCAGCCAAATGGAGTCCAGGATGAGGCGGCAGAACTTTCTGAGATGCTCTTTTGTAGTGGGATTCATTGTGAGTGTTTTCAAAGCCGTGCCAGTGAGACTCCAAATATCACCATCCTTCTTTAAACCCAGGGATTTATCAAGAGAGATCAAGGAATCCTGAATCCTCTTTGTGGCCGTGGGTTTAAGTTAATCATGGAAGATCCTGGATAAATCCTGCTCTGCCACCCACACAGATATCAAGTCATGTACTGATCACATGTATGTGATATCTACGGTCCTGTACAGTAACTCATTCTCTGTGTTTTAAGTGCACACACCAGTAAAGGTGACATCAGGTTCCCCTCTTCTTCAGAATGCTTCTTTTTAAATTTATTTTATTTTTACTTTTATTAGAGTTTATTCACTTTGTATCCCACCTGTAACTCGCTCCGTCTTCCCCTCCCAACCCCACTCTCCCATCCCCTTCTCCACCTATACCCTTTTCCCAGTCCACTTATAGGGAAGGTCTTCCTCCCCTTCCTTCTGATCCTAGTCTATCAGGTCTCATCAGGAGTGGCTGCATTGTCTTCCTCTGTGGCCTGGTAAGGCTGCTCCCCCATAAGGGGAAGATGATCAAAGAGCAGGCCAATCAGTTCATGTCAGAGTCAGTTCCATTACTATGGAACCCACTTGGACACTAAACTGCCATGGATTACATCTGTGCAGGGGTTCTAGGTTATCTGCATGAATGGTCCTTGGTTGGAGTATCAGAAAAGACCCATGTGCCCAGAATGTTTGGTTCCAGAATGCTTCTTTAGGATACCTCATAGCACCAAAATTACACCAATTGCAGTCAGTAACATTTGGGGTTACAATAAACCACATATATTATGATTCTTTCTGCTGGATTCAGGGCTAATGAACATGATTTAGGGCTAACTAACATGGTTAATAATTCATAAGTTTTTGTGGTCAGTTTTTCCCTGAAAAGTCAGTAAGTGGTAATTGCCATGACAGAGTTATGCCTTTTGAGGGTCATGCCTGAAACTCATCACCTGCAGGCACAACATTGGCAAGCTCAGGCCATGCTCTCTGCAGGTGATGTTTGCTGTTACTGTTCAGTTGTGGTACTGTCATCTGATCCACAAAAGATTCCAATATGTCTTTCATTTATACTCAGCTGGAACTCATCATACACTATGTGGCTGTGAACTGACCTCTTTGGATGTAGGGTACTAGTCCACCTCTGGATGATTTTGGAATGGCACTTTCTACACATATCCTTTTCAGCAGATGTACACCTGATCCAGCAATAGCAGACAGTAGCTTAGAGCTTCAGGACTTTATCTGAAGTTTCACAGACGACAAACAGGCTGGTACTTCCTATCCACTAGAGGCTTCTCACTGCTTGGTAATTCATTGAGCATTCTTTGAGATACTGAGAGATATTTCCTGGAGAATTACCACCCTCTGCCGGTGTAATAAAGAACAGCCTTGACTACCTAACTAGATTATGTGCTTCAGCAGCTAGATTCAGTAAAATGTTGCCACACTTTGCTCCTGTCAGTTAGCACATACCTGTGTGTGCTTATTCAAGACCCAAGAAACACACTGGGGAGCATCTGCTCTCCAAACAGGTCAAAGGTGATTCTGAAATATTCCCTACAAACCCTTTCTCAGGACGAGCCACTTCAGCCCAGGTGTGAACTGCAGATTGTCCGGTCCATCTCCGAATGAAGAGAGCAATGCTGAGCAGGAGGAAAGAAGACTCCAGAGGATTCAGTCAGCTTGCCAAAGCCCTGGACAGTAGTCATCTGATAAAGTAACTGTTGCTCACCACCATCCTTTCTCCATGTTGTTGTGCCCTCACTGGGACCGCTTACTACTGGATGTCGGGGTTCTGTCTTGGGTTTTCAGTACCTCAAGCTGATTTGTGATGTTTTCTTTTCTTCTGAAAGAGTGAGACAACAGAAACATTGATCAGATAGTAGATGCATCACTTGGAGTTCAGTTGCTATTTGCCTCATTTTTTAGTTCACTGTTCAAAAGATATGTCTTTTTCGAGGAATCTTTTATCCTTTAGTAGAAAATGGCATTCATTCACGTTATCTGCTGCTTCCTTTGGTCTCCTTGGTTCCCCCAAAGCATGTTGTCAGAGAAGTGAAGTTAACCAGACCCAAAAGCAGCCCGAGGAAGAAAATCCACCCCAGGGATTCTGTGGTTGCTGGGGATGGGGCTGAGCAGGTGGATCCTGATGCAGCAGCTACTTAAGCAGGACTTTCTCTTCCTGGGCTGTGGCCAGGACTGGCTCATGAATCATAAATCATAAGACAGTCACCTGGAAGAAACACTTCCTTAATGTACTCGAGATCTGCCACAGCAATAGGGTGCCTTCGACTGTTCCCCTCGTGTCCCAGGCTTGGCAATGCATGTTGTCCACCAGAAACATGTGGCCTGTGCTGCAGGATCCATGCACTGTGGCTCCGCTGGAGCTTCCACCCAGAAGTGCAGAGCTGGAGACATTTTCTTCTGGTCAAGCAAGATTCATAATCCCAGCACTCAAGGAGACAAAGGCAGGTAGATCATTGTGAGTTCAGATCAGTCTGATCTACAAAGCAACGATAAAACAGCCAAAGGCTACACAGAGAAAGGCTGTTTCAAAAAACCAAAAATAAATAAATAAAACAAAAAAAAAAAAACAGCAACCAAACAAAAACAAATTCATTACCCACCCTATAGAAGTGTCATGTTAATTCTTGTTTTATCAGAAGTGAGTAATCTACAGTGTCATCCTAAGGGAGAGGTGAAATATCTGTTCCAAACCTGAAAATAAGCGACGCTGACACATGACCCTGAACACACATAGAGCAGTGGGGCCGCCAGTGCCTGGCAGTCTGAGACAATTGCCATGCCTACCCTCATTGAACCATCCCTACCTGTCTACAAGGACTTCTCCATTGAATCGGGGTGTCCCACTCCAACTAACGCAGCACATCTGCTGACAGGACAAAAGCCAAGCGCAGGAGCTGGAGTGACGGCTCATAGGGTAGGAGCATTCGCTGCTCTCTCAGAGAACCCTGGAGTGACGGCTCATAGGGTAGGAGCATTCGCTGCTCTCTCAGAGAACCCACAGGATGCCTACCAGTCATCTGTAACAACGGATCTGATTCCCTCTTCTGGCATCTGAGAGAAATGCATCCATGCTGTGCACAGAAAAACAG
>JAQQSO010003622.1:0-13417 GCA_028658305.1 Pachyuromys duprasi | reverse complement strand
TGAGGGAAACAGGGACTGTTTCAGTCATGAACTTGATGGCTGACTCTTTGACCCTCCCCCATACAAGCTGGGGAGTGACAGACTGGCTAGATCCCAGGGGAGGACATTGCAGCCAGCCCTGAGGAGACAGGATGAGCTGGGGTTGGATGGAAGGGGAGGAGGTCCTCCCCTGTTGGTGGACTTGGAAGGGGCAGGGAGGGGAGAGATGAGGGAGGGAGTGGGAGGTGGGAGGGAATGAGGGAGGAGGATATGCCTGGGATTCAAAGTACCTAACCTGTGATTGATATAAAAATAAATAAATTAATAAAAAAATAATATATATATTTAGAAAACTTTAGACTCTTTATTCAAATCTGGAGCCAGTCAATTTTTTTAGTTAGTTTATTCACTTTGTATCCCACCTGTAGCCCTCCTCCATTTCTTCCCTATCCCACCCTCCCTCTTCTTCTCTGCCTCTCCCCAGTCCAATGATATTGGAGGTCCTCAAATTTCTTATTGAAGGCACTTAATGCTATGAATTTTCCTCTTAGCGCTGCTTTCATTGTGTCTCTTAAGTTTCGGTATGTTGTGCCCTCATTTTCATTGAATTCTAGGAAGTCTTCAATTTTTTTCTTTATTTCTTCCCTACCCAAACTCTCATTGAGTAGTGAGTTGTTCACTTTACATGGATGTGTAGGCTTTTTCCTATTTCTGGTTTTTTTTTATGTCCAGCTTTAGTCCATGGTGGTCAGATAAGATACAAGGAATTATTTTAATCGTTTTGTATCTGTTGAGGCTTGCTTTGTGACCAACTATATGGCCTATTTTGGAGAAGGTTCCATGAAGTGCTGAGAAGAAGGCAAAGTCTTTTGTGTTTTGGTGAAAGGTTCTGTAGATGTCTGTTAGGTCCATTTGATTTATGACCTCTGTTAGAGTCATTATTACTTTGTTTAATTTCTCTTTTGTTAACCTGCCCTTTGTTGAGAGTGGGGTGTTGAAGTCTCCCACTATTAATGTGTGGGGATATGTGTGTGGTTTCAGTTTTATTAATGTTTATTAATGTTTCATTTACAAATGTGGGTGCTCTTGTATTTGGAGCATAGATATTCAAAAATGTGATGTCTTCTTAGTGGTATTTTGATTTGATGAGTATGAAATGATTCATATGTTTTGATTAATTTTGGTTGAAAAATTTATTTTATTAGATATTAGAACGGCTACTCCTGCTTGCTTCTTGGGTCCATTTGCCTGGGAAACTGTCATTCAGCCCTTTACTCTCAGGTAATACTTATTTTTGTGACTTGGGTGTGTTTCTTATATGCAACAGATTGTTGGGTCTTGTTTACATATCAACTCTGTTTGTCTGTGTGTTTTTGTTGGAGAGATGATTCCACTGATGTTGAGAAAGTTTAATTACCATTGGCTGTTAGGATGCTTTGGTTTTGCTGTTGGTTGTGGTAGTGTGTTTGTGTGCTTGGCTACTTTTAGTTTTGCTGTAGTGAGGTTATTTATTTTTTGTTTCTTTACTGAATGAGGTTAGCTTTCTTGGGTTTTATTTTTCCTTCTAGTATCTTCTGTTACAATGGATTTGTATGTAGGTATTGTTTAAATTTGTTTTTGTCATTGAATACCTTGTTTTTTCCTTCTGTGATGACTGAGAATTTTGCTGGTTATAGTAGCCTGCACTGACATCTGTGATCTCTTCAGGTTTGCATGATATCCATCCAAGCACTTCTGGCTTTCATAGTCTGTTGAGAAGTCAGGTGTGATTCTGATAGGTTTGTCATTATATGTTACTTGGCCTTTTTCCCTTTCAGCTTTTAACATTTTTTCTTTGTTCTGTATATTTACTTTTTTGATTATTATGTGGATGGAGGATTTTCTTTTCTTGTCTAATTTATTAGGTGTTCTGTAGGCCTCTTGTATCCTTTTCCTTTAAATTGGGGACATTTTCTTTTATGATTTTTTAAAAAAATATTTTCTGGGCCATGGATATGGGAATCTTATTTTTCCTCTATTCTTATTTTTCTTAGGTTTTGTCTTTTCATGTTGCCTTGGATTTCTTGGACTGTCTGTGTCCCGAATTTTTTAGATTTATCATTTTCTTTGACGGATACATAGATTTCTTCCATTGTATCTTCCACACCTGAGATTCTTTCTTCCATGTCTTATAGTGTGTTGGTTGTGCTTACCTCTGTAGTTCCTGTTTTCTTCCACAATTCTTCCTCTCCATGATTTTCTCCATTTGTGTTTTCTTTAATTTTTCCAATTCTATCATCAGGTCTTGTCATGTTTTGTTGATTTCCTTCACCTGTCTGACTGTATTCTCCTTCAATTCCTTCATCTGTTTGTTTGAACAATTCTGTTTCTTTTATTTCTGTCAATGATTCAATTATTTTCTCTCTGAAGGTCACAAACTGTTTGGCTTCATCTTCCTGTATTTCTTTAAGGATAGCCATAAGCTGTTTGTCTTTATCTTTCTCTATTTCTTTATGGATGGCCATAATCTGTTTGAATTTATTTTCTTTTTCTGTATGTGTTTTATTTGTTTCCTCTATTATCCTCTTCATAAGCATAGATGTAATGTCATCTTGTATTTAACTTATGGTACGGTGTCCAGGGCTGCTTGCACCTGGGTTCTGGAGATTCCATATTGCTTTTGCTTTTGTTGGTTGTGCTTTTATGCTGGTCTCTATCCACCAAGCTGCCTCAGGTGTTAGCTGTTAGTTTTTGGTGCTTCCTGGAATCCTGGGGTGGGGAGAATACCCTTGGCAGGAAGATGATTTTTCCTGAAAGAAGCCTCCTCAGCTTTTTGGGTATGGTCAACAAATGGCCAGGGATTTTCAGAATTGCCACAGCTCTCCTCACGCATATGGCCCTGAGTGTTAACTGTGGTATTTGGTAGTCAGGGGGCCTCTCCTCTCACCAGGAGAAGTCCTGGAGACAGCTGCCCCGCTGCTGTGTTTCTTGCTCTGAATTTAGTGAGCTACTGCTGCTTCTCTTACACTCTCTTTTCTGGGCACAGCCCTCTTGAAGAATGAGGGATCCCTGTGGTTTGGTCAGTTTATCTAGAGATAACGGGTTGCAGTTATCTGATACTGATATATGCAGATACTGACAACAGCATCTAGTGGCTGATCCCGTGGATATCAAGCTTTTATCTGAGGTTGGTTCTCTGTGGCCCAGTACCCACGTGGTAATCAGTGGCATGTGAGTGTAGCATTTATGCATGCAGCAGGAGGCTAGAGCCTGGAGTCTGCAGGAACCCAGAAACTTCTCTAGGGCTGCGTGCCCTGAGGTTGCACCTGATGTTTCCCACACCATGAGGTTTCCTCTTGATTGTGAAACCCAGTCTGTGGTGGTTTGGGGTCCACTGTTCCATCTGAGATGGTGAGTAGAGTGCAAGTAGCTCTGTACTGGTGATTGGGTATCTGTAGGAACCTGGGAACTTAGTAGGAGAACATTTTTTGGGAGGGGGTCAGCTGAGTGCTCTGAAGTTGGACCTAATGTTTCCCTCACCCTGATGTTCCTCCAGACAGGGAAGCCGAGTCTCTAGTGACTTGGGACCCACAGCTCTGTCTGGGATATTGAATCAGGTATGCAGGCCAAACAATGAGCTGGGGCTGAGTGCCTACAGGACCCTGGGAACTTTTCCAAGGACTGTCTGGGTGACCTGAGGTCAGTCCCTATTACTTCCTTCACTTTTGGGTTTTCACTCAACTGGAATTCCCAGTCTGTAGTGTTGTGGTGCCCACAGTTAAGTCTGGGATGGTGGTCAATACACTCAGGCCTGTGGCTCTGGAGACCAAGTGTCTTCTGGTACCTGGGTACTCCTCTGGGTTTTAGCTGGGTGACCTGAACCCAATTGATTTCCATACCATGAGGTTTTCTCTCACCTGGGAAACACAATCTCTGCTGTTGTAGGGCCCAGAGTTTGGTCTGTTGGTCACTGCGCTGTCACTGCTCTCCTGCTTTCAGACGCAATGTCCTCCGGGGTTGCCATCTGTGATCCCCCCTACAATTAACTTTTATTCTCTTACATAGACAGCATTAAATGGATCCTCATAGAATTCCATATATTCTAGATGAAGTACATCTGATGCTACTGAGGAGCAGTATCTCAACCTGCTCTTTTAATCTGTGTCAGTCATTCTACAAGGACAGTGGTATTTTATTATTTGCTTTTAGATTCAAGAACATTAGAAGCCCCCACTGGCTGGTGACAGTCTCTACTTCCAATACATTGAAAACATGGTTGTGTGCTTTGCTTCGAATTAAGGCCCCCAAAGAGACAGAAACTAAATAATAGTTTTTAAAAGCTAAAGTTCTATGAATAGGAAATTAGGTGGAATGGTGAGAGAAGCATCTTTAATTTGCATCTACATGTTTCTGAGCCCGTGTTGCATATGGGAGTTAAACATAGACATTGTTGACTTATCCAGTCTTTTCTATCTGTTGTATTTTTGTTTCTGTCTTCCAAATAAACCCAAAATTGAAGTTTCATTTCCTAAAAGGTGATGTTTCCAGGCGATGGAGTATATTCTTAAGATCAATGAACTGAGGGCTGTAGAGCCTTTTCCCAGCATGCACAGAATCTGAGGTTCATTCTCTATCACTACAAAAGATTAGATCAAGGAATGCCATGAGAATACACCCATTGCCACATCTCTTACTTTATGAACTGAGCATTGGGTTAGAACAAAATGATACCTGGGACATGACGATGGCAAAAAAGCATTCTGTGTGTGCACAGATTGTAGTGATAACAGAAACATTATCTGCCGAGAAAGTAAATCAATATCTACAAAACATGTCTACTCGAGTGAAGAAAGAACACTACTCTATTAGTGACAGAAGGGATCCAGAGTAATTAACCTGCCACCAGGTGGCTGACTGGACCCCTGGGAGAATGCAGCTGTGCCAGGGACTTAGTGTTGGCTTCTGTTGTTAGTAATCTAGACACTCAGTCCTAGCAGTGTGTGGATTAGCCTTTGTGACAGGTACAAGTAGCAAAGAAGGATAAGGAAGTCCTTTGCTTCTGTTCTTGCATGCTAGTGTTTCTCTAGGGCCTGCTATGGACAAAGCCTAATAGGAAGTTAACTGCTAACTGGAATATACCACATTGTAGATTCAGGAAATTGAATAAAGACTGGCAACTGGTAGCTCACTATCCAAGTGGGTACCCTAGTAAGTGGAACAGGGACTATTTCTGTCATGAACTCAATGGCTGGCTCTTTGACCCCCACCCACTCAGGGAGGAACAGCCTTGCTAGGCCACAGAAGAGGACACTGCAGCCAGTCCTGAAGAGACCTGATAAGCTAGAATTAGATGTAAGGGAAGGAGGTCCTCCCCTGTCAGTGGACCTGGAAAGGGGCAGGGAGGAGATGAGGGAAGGATGGGGGAGATAGGGAGGGAATGCGGGAGGGGGCTATGGCTGGGATACAAAGTACATAACCTGTGATTAATATAAAATAAAAATGTTTAAAAAAGGAAATAATCAAGATACAACTAGAAATTCCTAAAACGTAGCCTATAGTAGTGGCACTATCACACTTCTAAAAGGAAAAAAAAAGGTGAGAATTCCTTGGAGTTAAAACAACACTAATAAATAAATATTATAAATTAGAAAAAAAAGGACTGGCAACTTCTTATGGAGGCCACCCTTGCTGAGTCTCCTAGTAGAGGGGGCATATTTTCTGAATTAACCATTCTCCATAGCCAGTCAGGACTTCCATTGGAGGAGAGGAACACCAACCCACCCACAAAACCTTTGACCTAAAATTTACACTGCCTGCAGGATGTGCTGAGATTGAGGGAATGGCCAACGAATGACTGTCCCTACTTGAGACCCAACCCACAGGAAAAAACTAATCCCTGACACTATTAATAATACTCTGCTATGCTTGCAGACAGGAGTCTAGCATAACTGTCCTCTGAGAGGCTCCACCCAGCAGCTGATGGAAACAAATGCAGAGACACATGTTCAAACATTAGACAGAGCTCGGGGAGTCCCACGGAAGAGTTGGGAGAACAATTGAGGGAGGCAGAGGGGTTAAGGACTCCACAAAAAAAAAATAGACCTGCACTGTCAACTAACTGGGCCCATGGGGGCTCATAGGGACTGAACCACCAACCAAAGAATATGCATGGACTAGTCCTAGATCCCCTGCACATTATGTAGTGCATGTGCAACTTGGTTTTCATGTGGATCACCCAACAACTGGAGTGGGGACCCACTATGATTCTGATGCCTCCTTCTGGATCATGTTCCCATACCCAGGCTGCCTTGTCTGGCCTCAGTGGGAGAGGATATGCCTAGTTCTGCAGCGAATTGACTTAATGTGCCAAGGTGCATTGCTACACAGGGAACTTCCCCATTCTCTGAGGAGAAGGAGAAGGGAGAAAGGAGGAGTGTATGAGGAGGATACTGAGAGAGAGGAGGGGAATGGCAATCAGGATGTAAAGTGAATAAATACATGCATTTTAAAAAACTAAAAAAATACGTTGGTGACTTCAGTTCCAAAACATCCCTATTTGCTAACCATCCGCATCTGGTAAATGCATTCTGTCCTTTCTGGACAGAAGTCAGTTTTTGAGGCTAGGACTTCTATTTGAACATCAAATCACACGCACATGCTAGGACAAGCAGGGTTTTTTTTTTTTATCAAGACTCAGAAAATTCCACAGCAGAACAATTATGTAAGACTGGACTGCTTATTTGATACATATGAAACTTCATTTCCCCTTCCTTGAATAGAGAATAAAAGCCACCTTGCAGGTCGTTTGTGGAAATACATGAAACACATATGGTGACATCTTTTAAAGCACTTACTACCCAGTAAATGTTGTATTATAGCCCCCATATGTTTTCAATTTTAATCAATAGTCATTTGAGTGTCAGAATAGTCTAACTTTTAGCAGTGTTTTTTTTCAATGGGAGTAACTTAGCTCTCCAGGAGATACCTGGAATTTTCTGGAGATACTTTTAGTTGTTCCAACTGGAGTAAGGGATTCTATTGTTATATTGGTAACAGAGTCTGAGGTGCTTCTAAATATCCTATGATGTACAGGTTCCAAGTAACAATAGTGTCAAGATTGAAAAATTCTGCTCTCTAGCCAGAGCCAATATAATTACTTAAATGCTGAAGATATTTTCTCAGATGGGAAGCCCAAAGGGAAGTAACTGAAAAGGTGATTGTATGATGTTAGCTGACTCTTTGCCACACAGCCTTGATTTAGCTTCCAGCCTTTCTCCCAAATGGGTTCATAATGGTACTTTTAGATTATGCAGTAATAGAAGAGCACAAAAACACTTACGGAAGATAAACAGCTGCCAAACTGGCCAGAGACCAGGCATTTCCCTCTCTAAATTTATAACAGTATGATTTTCTGTCTCACAGAACAGGGGATGAGCCAGCCACATATTATCTTCCCCAGCTTTAGCAATAGTGACACCACAGACAGTTTGAGCAACAGATGTAAGAGCTAAGATTTATGGAGAGTTCACTGTGTACCAGGAACCATGCTAAACACTTTCCATGCATTATCTCATTGTGTTTCTCCTCAGAGGTTCAACTTTTCGTTTTCTTATTTCATAGTCAGCTGCCATACTAGACTGATGTGTTACCTTTATAAATGTTACTGTGGGAACATACACATTAATTGTTGAGAATATTATTTCAAGACAGATTATGTTGTACTTGTCTTTTGTCTTATGTGTTATAATAGCCTTCAAACAAAAAAGATTATCACACATCTTGTATCAAGCTCAGTGAAAGAGATTTTTTTTCTCTCTTTAGATCATTTACTTTCCTGGGAAGAATACCGGAAGTATAATGCCTGCTTAACACTTACCATTTTCACAAATTAACATAGAAGAAAAGGCTAAAGATATGATTCTGTGTAAGACAGAGAATATTTTTTTAATTTGTGATCTTTTAATTTGCTAATAGATAAAAAAGTCTCGGGCTGGCAATGTAAGTCTATAGACATATATATATATATATATATATATATATATATATATGATACATATATATATGATATATATATATATATCATGTAGAAGGAAAAACTGAAAATCAAACTCTAAAAATAAAAAAACAACTCCCATTCACATGTACCTGAGTTTGATTTAATGATTTCTTGGGTTACAAAAATGTTTTTCCTGCATTGGAAAAGACACTAATTTGGATCAAACAGATCATATATAACTTTGGGGACACTTCATACTTTTAAGAGATTAAATAAAATGAACAAAATGAGATTTATTTCACAAAGACTTTAGAAACAATATAGAAACACAAAAGTCATTCTGCTAAGTATATGGTTAAAAAATCATATACTAAATATCTTTAAATTTCACAGATTATAAAAGTTGTTGAAGATATTTGTGAGAGTTAATATTGACTGTCAGTTAGACAGGACCAAGCATCATTGAAGAGGCATGCATATACTTGCCTGCGGGGAATTATCTGGATTAGATTAGCCTATGAGCATATCTGCAAAGGATAAATTATGTGTTAAGTGAGAAAGGAAGAGCAACCAGAAATGTGATGGTGCCATTTCCTGAGCCGGGGTTCTAGACTGAATAAAAATAAGAAAGCCTGTTAAACACAAACATTCATGACTCTTTGGAGAAGAGTCGACAACCATTATTTTACTAAACCAGCATAATCCATAACTACATTCTAAATATTTATCTTTATACTTACAGAGAGTATAGTCTCCATTCATTATCAAGGAAGATTCTTTCTTTTCTTTTCTTTTCTTTTCTTTTCTTTTCTTTTCTTTTCTTTTCTTTCTTTCTTTCTTACTTTCAATATGTTTAAATTTTTCTGTTATTCATTATATCCTGACCACAGTTCTCCGCCATCCAATCCACCACATCCCTTCCACCTTCCTTCTTTTATAGATCCACTCCTCTTCCACTTCCCTTCAAAATAAAGAAAAAAAAAAAAGAAAAGAAAAATATTAGGCCTTCCAGAGATATTCACCAAACATGGCATAAAAAAAATTACAATAAGGCTAGGCATAAACCCTCATATCAAGGCTGGACAAGGCAATCCAGTAGGAGGAAAAGGGTCAAAGCACAGGCGAAAGAATCAGAGATATATCCCCACTCCGACTGATAGGAGTTTCACAAGAACTCCAAGCTATACAATCATAAGGTGTATGCAGAAGACTTAGCTCTGATGCGCACAGGGTCTGTGACTGTCAAAAAGCTTCTCTTTTCAACATATGGAGACCATTTCAGAAAACCATAATCATTCAAAATACATGTACATGGGCACATGTGGTGCCCAGTACCAATGGGTGCATCTACATAACAATTCTTTTATTGAAGTCTCAGAGAACAGTGGAGAAGACAGAGTAGAAAGATTCTTAAGAACTAAAGGATCCTTTCCCCCTTTCCCAGCCCACAACTCCAACAGAAGTCCCCTGCTCTAGTGTAAGCCACACCAATACCTGGAACCACAGATAATCCCATATCCAACCAACACTCCTTAGAGTCTGCCCACTTCTCCCAACTGCACATCCTCTGCTAGTCTCCATATCCCGGTCCTCAACTCTGGAAGAAACTCCCTGATCGAACAGAGGCCATACTAGGACAAGGGACCCCAGATAAGACCTTACCTGCCTGCAGACATCGAACACTTCCTCAGAGCTCACCCAGCTTCCCCAAAGAAATATCCTTTCTCATCTCCATATTCCAGAATAAGCCCTCTACTCTACCAGAGGCCATGCTGGTCCCTGGAACTCCAAAGGCCACTCCAGTACTCAGAATCCCAGAAACGCCCAGGTCTACTGGAGGCCATGCCAGTATCTAGATACCCAGAGTCCATGTCAGCTCCCAGAACTCTAGAACACCAGAGACAACACTGGCATGCAAACTCCAGTGGTCAGGCAGGCCGTGAAAACCCAGGTAGAGATATCATCCTAAACCTGAGGACTTGCAAGTCACCAGAATCACAGGCTATTCAAGCAGGAAGACCAGAATGGAAAAAGAAAACCAAAGGGGGGGACATCCACCAAACAATGATAAACTCAGAAATAGGCACCTAAGCCTATAATTACCCCAAACCCAGATACCTAGAAGTCAGCATAAGAATACAATCAACAGCAACTGGGGCAATATGGCACACCACAGCCAAGATATTCTACCACAACAAGTAGTGGATAGTCCAACACTGATGAAGCACAAGGAAAATACAATCTTATAAAGCTAACAGAGGTTCTCAAAAAGGAAATGAATAAATCCCTTAAAGAAATCCAGGCAAAAACAAGCAAACAAGTGGAGGAAATGAAAGAAAGCCAAGAGAACAAAGAAAACCAAACCAGTGAAGGAAATGCGTAAAATTGTTCAATACCTGCAAATAGAAATTGAAGAAATAAGAAAAATGCAACTGAAGAAATCCTGGTGTCGGAAAATCTAGGTAAGTAAACAGAAACTATATGTGCAAGCGTTATGAACAGAACACAACAGATGAAAGACAGAATCTTAGGCATATAAGATACTGTAGAAGAAACCGATACAAATAGAAATCTTAAACTTAAAACAATTCCTGACCTCAAACATGGAGGAAATCTGAGACACTATGAAGAGACCAAAACCTAAGAATCATAGGAATAGAAGGAGAAGAACCCTAGAAAATATTTTTAACAAAGCAGTGGAAGAAAAATTCCTAACCTTAAGAAGGACATGCCTATAAGGGTACAAGAACCTTGTAGAACACAAAACATATTGAACCATAAAAAAAAGAAAATGCCCCTTGCCACATAATAGTCAAAATATTAAACATATAGAACAAATAAGTATTAAAAGCTGCAAGAGAAAAAGGATAAGTAATATATAAAGGCAGACCTATTATAATTATCCCAGACTTTTCAGTGGAGACTCTAAAATCTACAAGGGCCTGGACAGATGTCTTATAGACTCTACGAGACCACAGGTGCCAGCCCAGCCTACTATACTCAGCAAAAATTTCAATCACTATAGATGAAGAAAACATTCATGACAAAGACAAATTTAAACAGTATTTATCTGCAAGACAAGCCCTCTTGAAGGTATTAGAAGAAAAACGACATCCTATGCAGGCTAATTACAATGTAAACACAGGGAACAAGTAATCTCACACCAACAAAACCAAAAGAAAAAAAGTGCAATCCCTCTCTCTCTTTCTCTGTCACACAAACCACTACCAGCACTACCACCACCACCACAACCATGACCTCTACCACCATCACTAGCACCAGCACCACTACCAGCACCAGCACTAACACCACTACCAGCACCACCACCAGCACTACTCCCACCAACACCACCACCAGCACTAGCATCACTAGCACCACCAGCACCATAACCACCACCACAAACAACAACAAAATAACAGGAATTAACAATCATTGATCATCAATATCTCTCAATATCAATGGGCACATTTCCCCCCCAAAAAGACACAGGCTAACAGAATGGATACAAAAACAGGACCCATCCTTCTGCTGTATGTATAAAGCAAACCTCAACATCAAAGACAGGCATTACCTTAGATTAGAGAGTTAGAAAAAGATTATTCAAGCAAATGGACCCATGAAGCAAACTGGTGTATCCATTCCAATACCTAACAAAATAGACTTTTAACCAAAATTAATCAGAAGGGATGGGAAATGACATTTCATACTCATCCAAGGAAAAATCCACCAAGATGATGTTTCAATTCTCAGCATCAATGTCCCCAAAGCAAGGGCACATATATGTATAAAAGAAACATTACTAAAGCTTAAATGATATAGGTAAGCTCAAACATTTAGACTAGGAAACTTCAATACCCCGCTCTCATTAGTAGAAAGTTTACCCAGACAAAAACTAAAGAGAGCAATAATGGAGCTAACAGACATTATGTCTCAAATGGACCTAACAAATATTTACAGAACATTTCACCCAAACAAAAGAATATACATTTCTCTCAGCATGGCACAAACTTTCTCCAAAGTTGACCAAATATTCAGTCACAAAGCAAATGTCTACTTTCTCCAGATATATTCAATATAGCACTTGAAGTTCTAGCTAGAGCAACAAGGCAACCAAAGGAGATCAAGGGGATACAAACTAGAAAGGAAAAAGTCAAAGTATTTCTATTTACAGATGATATGAAAATATACATGAGCAACCCCAAAATTCTACCAGCAAATTCCACCAGCTAATAAACACCTTCAGCAAAGTGTCCAGATAAAAGATTAACTAAAAACAAAACAAAATAAACAAAACCCAGAAGCCCTCCTTCATACAAATGATAAAAGAGCTGAGGAAGAAGTTGGAGAAACAACAACCTTCACAACTGCCACAAATAATATAAAATACCTTGGGGTAATGCTAACCAAGCAAGTGAAAGACCTGTATGATAAGAACTTCAAGCCTTTGAAGAAAAAAGTTGAAGAAGATATCAGAAGATGGAGAGATTTCCCATGCTCATGAATGGGTATGACTAACATAAGAAAAATGACCATCTTACCAAAAGCAATCTGCAGATTCAACAAAATCCCCATCAAAATTTTAACATAATTCTTTACAGACCTTGAAAAAAGCCATACTCACTTTATATTTAAAAAAAAAAAACAACCCAAAGAGCTAAAACAGTGCTATACAACAAAAGAACTTTTGGAGGTATCACCATCCCTGATTTCTACTACAGAGCTACCATAATAAAAACTGGAAGGTATTGGCATCAAAACAGATAGGTTGATCAGTGGAGTTGAACGGAAGACTCCAACATAAAACCACGCACCTATGGAAACCTAATTATTGATAAAGAAGTCAGAATTACAATAGAGAAAAGAAAGCATCTTCAACAAATGGAGCAGGTCTAAGTGGATGTCTGCATGTAGAAGAATGCAAATAAATCCATATCTATCACCCTTCACAAAACTCAAGTCCAAGTGTATCAAAAGACCTCAACATAAAACCAGATAACACTGAACCTGATAGAAGAGAAAGTGGAGAATAGCCATGAATGCACTGACACAGGAGACAACTTTCTGAACAGAACATCAATAGCACAGGAACTAAGATCAACAAATAAATGTGACACGATAACACTGAAAAGCTTCTGTAAGGCAAAGGACACTGTCAATAGGACAAAATGGCACCCTACAGAATGGGGACTATTTTTGGCAACTCCTCATCTGAAGGAGGGATAATTTCCAAAATGTATAAAGAATTAAAGAAACTAGTTTATTTTTTAAGATTTATTTATCATACTGAGTGAGGTATCCCAAAAGCAGAAAGAAACATATGGTATATACTCACTTATATAAACCTATAGGATAGGAAGCTCAAGCTGAAATCTACGCACCCAGAGAGGATATACAAGAAGGAGGACCCGATCCAAGATGGCTGCCACGAGAGAACACTGTGTCTGAGGAGTAGGAGAGCAGAAA
>JAQQSO010003621.1:0-13418 GCA_028658305.1 Pachyuromys duprasi | reverse complement strand
CTTTTGGGATACCTCACTTAGGATGATCATTTCCAGGTCCCACCATTTGCCTGTAAATTTCATGATTTCCTTGTTTTTAATTGCTGAGTAGTATTCCACTGTGTAAAAGTACCATAATTTCTGTATCCATTCCTGAGGGACATCTGGGTTGTATCCAGGTTCTGGCTTTTATGAATAAAGCTGCTACAAACGTAGTTGAGCAAATGTCCTTGCTGTGTTCTTGAGCATCTTTTGGATATATGCCTAAGAGTGGTATACCTGGGTCTTGAAGAATTACTATTCCTAATTGTCTAAGAAAGTGCCAAATTGATTTCCAGAGTGGTTGTACAAGTTTGCATTCCCACCAGCAATGGAGGAGTGTTCCCTTTTCTGCATAACCTCTCCAGCATGTGTTGTCACTTGAGTTTTTGATCTTAGCCATTCTGGTGGGTGTCAGGTGAAATCTCAGGGTCGTTTTGATTTGCATCACCCTGATGGCTAAGGATGTTGGGCATTTCTTTAAGTGTTTTTCTGTTATTCTACAATCCTCTACAGAGAGTTCTCTGCTTTGCTCCATACATCATTTTTTAAATTGGATTACTTCATTTGTTGCTTTTTAACTTCTTGAGTTCTTTATATATACTGGATATTAGCCATCTGTCAGATGTAGGATTGGTAAAGATCCTTTCCCTGTTCATAGGCTGTCGTTTTGTTTTGATGACAGTGTCTTTTGCTTTACAGAAGCTCTTCGGTTTCATGAGGTCCCATTTATTTATTTTTAATCTTAAAGCCTGTGCTGTTGGTGTTCTATTCAGGAAGTAGTCTCCTGTGCCGATGAGTTCTAGGGTCTTCCCCACTTTTTCTTCTACCAGTTTAATGTGTCTGGTTTTATGTTGAGGTCTTTGATCCACTTGGACTTTAGTTTTGTGCATGGTGATAAACATCCTAGATACACCTCAGCTGAAGAATGGTTACAGAAATTGTGGTACATTTACACAATGGAATACTACTTAGCACATCATGAAATTTACAGACAAATGGACAGAACTAGAAAAGAGTGAAGTAACCCAGAAGCAGAAAGACACACATGGTATATACCTACTTATAAGTGGATATTAGGTATATAATATAGGATAAACATACTAAAATCTGTATTTCTAAAGAAGCTAAACAACAAGGAGGACTGTAGGGAAGAGGCTTACTCCTTATTCAGAAGGGCAAACAGGATCGACATCGGAAGTATGTGAAGACAGGAACAAGACAGAAGCCTTCCACAGAGGGCCTCCAGACTGAACTCAACTGTCCCAGGCTCCCAATATGCTTTCATCTTATACAACTTCTAACTCTGTGAGCCAATTATCTATTTACTTGTAGAGGTTTCTTCAAATACTCCAAGTCTGTTAGGGGCAGCGGCAAAGTGTTTTTATATTTCAGTATATAGCAGTGAATTTGGCATTTAATATGTATCAAGTAAATCTCTTGAATGATGGATGAATGAATAAGTGAAAAATATTCAGCACATATAGTAAAGAGATGATTTGGGGGGATAGGGAAGAAACAGAATTCATAACAGTTAAGTATTGTCAATTTCTTTCCCATTAAAAAAATCACTTGAGAATTTTGCAGATGCATATAGTGTGTTTTTCTTAAATCCATCCCTCTTTCATTTTCCTCCAATTTTATTTCTCTATCCTCTACCACTTATTACTTCCCAAGATCTTATGGTCTTTTGTAAAATCCACTGTTTCCCATTAATGGATAGGACAGAGTGGAGTTGAAAGATTCTTAGAGCCAGAGGTAGTAGATATCAGCAGTGAAACGGCATTGGCTGATATTACAGGGCTCCTGTACATCTGAAGTCAGTAGTAGAGTTTACCTACAAATTTCAGCATGGATGATGGAGGGGCTCATGAAATTTCTAGCTGATAGCTGCTGGAGAAGGAAAAGTTTTCTTAAGGTATGTGGGCCCCCAAGAGGCTACCAATATTTTGTATTAGCACTCTTTAAATCAGAATTATTTATTTATTTGTTTGTTTGAAAATAGAAATGAGAATAAATGCTAGATACACCTAACCAGCTGGGCCACAATAGAGATAAATTTGATATTACAGAGGTACTGTTTGCTGTTACCTCCTGTGGGGCTTTCTGCTTTTGGGATACCTCACTTAGGATGATCTTTTCCAGGTCCCACTCTTTGCCTGCGAATTTCATGATTTCCTCCTTTTTAATTGCTGAGTAGTATTCCATCGTGTAAAAGTACCACAATTTCTGTATCCATTCCTCAACTGAGGGACATCTGGGTTGTTTCCAGGTTCTGGCTATTACAAATAAAGCAACCACGAACATGGTTGAGCAAATGTCCTTGTTGTGTACTTGAACATCTTTTGGATATATTTATGTTTCTATTATCATTTTTATTATATGGAGAAAGCATGGCCTTACTTTGTAAACTCATGCAGCAAAGATAACTGCATCATTGACAGAAATGTCTGCCAACTTGATACGTATATCTTGGACAGTTAGTTTTCTTTTATTCCTGTCTTTAATAAAACAAGGGTGAGCTGAGTAAGGATGAAACCAATGAATATGCCAAACTGGATAAGGAAAAGTCCTACACAAAGAATTATAGGAAACTGAGGAACAGTTGGAGTGGGAGAAGTGCCTTCCCTTCTTAAGAACAAATCAAGTAAATAACCTGTGATTAATATAAAAAATAAAATATATAAAAAAACCAAATCATTTGGCTGTCCATTGCCTAAAGGCCAGCCCTGAAAACAAGTAACATGTGGACTGAACAGCTCATATTTACAAACATATGTGAATATATTTGTAAAAACATATGTTTGTAAATACATATATGTTTTGTATGTTTACATATGTATACTACATACATATATGCATGAAATAACAATCAGTGGGGGAAAAGGCCATTAATTTAAAAGAGAACAGGGAACGTTATATGGGAGGTTTTGAGGGAAGAAAAGGAAGAGAGAATTTTATTATAATATCAGCTATGAGCTATTCACAAAATGGTAAGCTTTTTACATATTAGCAACCCAGTTTTGATACAGGTAATGAATATAAACATTGAGTTTTAAGCTTTATAATTTTGTATGCATACAACCTGGTCAACTTTCTTGTGCTGTGTGATGTCTTATTGTACCCACCTTTCTGGTTGTAGAAGAACACATTGCCCTGTAGTTTTGTAGATAGTGGGGCTCTAAGATCAACTCTAGATAGTAGACTAAAACAGAAATGAACATTACATTCAAGTTATATTCAAGCTGAGTTAGATTAAAAAATAAGTTAGTATGTGGCAGAAATCACATTCAGTTTGAAGTAGATGAGCTGCAGATTCCAAGTCCTCACTTGTGCATTACATTGTCCCAGATTTCCTTAGATTATAGAAGCTTTACCTATGCTGTGTTCCTGTGTAGAAGTATCCAATGGCCAACGATTTCTTTTTAATTTTCAAATGAAAATTTCATACCTTGGCATTTAGAAAACTTATTTTCATCTGCTTTTCTCATTACTCATGATTTAGAAAAGTGGTCTGGGAAGTAACAGATACAAGATTTTGTAACGTAACTCCAAATAACTTAAGTATTAGCTAAATATTGCGACGATTAAAACTTTTCTCAACAAGTAAATGCTAATATGCTTGCAAATGCCTATGCTGCCGGGTGTAAAAAAAAAAAGAGGCTTTCTATTACTTTTGCTCTCCAATTAAACACAGTGTGTTTCACAGGTTTCTGTCCCTTTGAAAATGATTTTTCTCCATCTTTTTTTGGAGGAGGGCCCTTAAGAAAAAGAGGTTTTATTACATGTTAAAGTATTATAATTTCTAATACTCAGAAAGAATGAGATTATATTAAATTCAGGTTTGAAGGTATGAGAAATATTTAAGCAACATTATTAAAATGATTCTTGCTAGTTAACTACAAAAGTTTATTTATACAGGATTATTAGCCTTTGAAAAGTTGTTCTTTCCCAAACAGTTTATTGTTAACACTAATTTGACCTGGCATGAAACTAAGGAAAGAAATAAGTTATGATTTTATTGATCAGAACATTTCTTTATTTTTATTTTTAAAATTGTTTCTATTATTGTTATTTACAATTTTTCACTTTGTATACTGGTTGTATCCCCTTCCTCATCTCCTCCTGGTCCCACCCTTCCTACCTCTTCCTTCCCTATATCTCTCCCCAGGTCCATTGATAGCAGAAGTCCTCTTCCCCTACTGTGTGACCCTAGCCTATTAGGTCCCATAAGGACTACCTGGATCCTCTTCTGTGGGCTGGCTAGGTTGTCCACAAGAAGGAAATGATCAAGGATCAGACAGCAGAGTTCGTGTCAACTCTTAATAGAGAACCTGCATGGAAACCAAGCTGTCTATGGGCTACATCTGAGCAGGAGGTCTAGGTCCTCTCTATGCATGGTCTTTAGTTGGTGTATCAGTCTCTGCAATCCCCCCTGGGCCCAGCTTTTTTTTGGTGGGGGGGGGGCTCTGTTGGTGTCCTTGTGGTGCTCCTGTCCCTTCCAGATCCTTCTATATTCTCCTTCTTCCAAAGCACTCCTGTTGTTGATGATTAATATTTATTATTGATTTATCTTTTAGTTGAAAAGCAGTTATTCCTAAACCAGTTGTATACCCAAATCACCACACAGAGAGTAGGATAGTTAACCTATAGCACAATGTTGGGCAATGATTACTCCATCCTAAACCTACAAGCTCACATAGCTTCCTCCCATTCAGATTTCCCAACATTATACTTGCTTTTAGTGATTTCTTAGGTCCGGTTCATCTCTCCCTGTGGTTCCAAATCCTCTCCTGCCCATCTCTGTTCTCAGACTTCCCCCTGTCCACACACTCGCTTCTTTCTCCTCCCCTCCGGACCAGGATGTATCACCCCATTCTCTCCACTGTGCAGCATTGGCTGGCCCTTTGATAATTATATGTTTACACAAATCTGTGACAGGTGATGCTTTGAATAAGCATCCCAATGCAATGTCCAATTGAAACCAAATAGCGGAGTAGAGGAAACAGCATTTGAGTGAACAGGGTAAATTTTATACATTCCACAAGAAGATTGTACCAATACACTTGCTGTCTGCTTTGATCCCCTGCTGGATGGAGCCTTTTAGAGGACATCTCTGGTAGGCTCCCATTCTGTTCCCTCTATTCTACCACTTACAGTGTCTGTCCTGTTTTCCCTTCTGAAGGAGAATGAAGCATCTTCTCTAAGGTCTTCCTTGTTTAGCTTCTTTAGGTTTGTAGATTTTAGTATGTTTATCCTATATTATATGGCTAACCTCTTATAGGTGAGTATATACCATGTGTGTCTTTGTGCTTCTGGGCTACCTCAATCTGAAGTGGGTAGTTCCCTCATGTGGGTCCTGACATGTTTGATGCCCATGCTTAAATCACGCATCATCTCTGTGTTGTTTGAAGTGTTTGTAAGTCTGGTCCATCACTCCTCTAAAATGCAAGTATGCTGTACTTAGTCTCAGCAGATCCACTGGATTCAGAAACATGGAAATCACTTAGCTAAATTAGTCACATCATCAGAAACTTGTGATTGTTCTGTATTACAATCCCCAGAACAAGAATAAATGAAGAAAATATTCACATGGTCTGTCTGATGCTTTATGTACTTCCTTTAATGTTAATAACAATCATACAGAGTACATATTATTTGCATTTCATAGAAGGAATATATGCCAACAATTACAAGGGGTTTTCCGAGGTTTGCACAGATGGTTGCAGAAATTTGAACTCGTGTCTAACTGACTTTTTATTCCACTAGTGCGCTTGCTTTTCACTAAGGGGACATAACATGACTCTTTAGATGTGGTAGACTTACCCAAAATCAGTCACAAGATGTTATCTGGAAATTTTCCCCCTTTTACAGATAAAGAAATTCAGTTTTGGAAAGTACAAAAGTCTTGTTCAAAGTCATTCAGCTAATAAGCCAAACTCAGTCTGGGTTCCAAGCCAGCTCTAAAGATAGTAATTTTCTAAGAGGCACAGATGCCTCTCTCATTGTGGGCCAACAAAACGGATTGCTCTTCTGAACTTCTGGCCCTCCACCTGGGCCCTCGTCTATCACCTTCACAATTAGAGCCTACTTTATTTTGGTTAATGAGATTTCACTATTAATTTTTCTACTATGGGCCACATTGAAGGTCAAAGATACTGAGCCCAAGCTGAGCTTAGTTTCTAATTGTAAATGCTGGGGCAGAAGACCATTTAATATTATTTTCCGCAATTACATAACAGAACTATTGTTACTTTTCATTTACTTGCAACTTTTAACTTTTTTGTCATGGAAATGCTGAAAGTTATATTTTTAGAGATTCAGTGATATTTTAAGATTATATACTTTTTAGTGTGCATTAATTAGTTCATATTCTTTTTTAATATAGTTTTTATTTATTACAATTTATTCACTTTGTATCCCAGCTGTAGCCCCACCCTCATCCTCTCCCAATACTGCCCTTGCTCCCTCATCTCCTCCCATGCCCCTTCCCCAATCCACTGATAGTGGAAGACCTCCTCCCCTTCCTTCTGACTCTAGCCTATCAGGTCTCATCAGAACTGGCTGCATTGTCTTTCTCTGTGGCCTGGTCAGGCTGCTCCCCCCCTCAGTGGGAGGTAATCAAAGAGCCAGCCACTGAGTTCATGTCAGAGACAGTCCTTGTTTCCCTTACTAGGGACCCACTTGGAGACTGAGCTGCCACGGGCTACCACTGTGCAGGGGATTTTCATGTGTTGGGTATCTTTGAAGATTTTGGAAGATTGTGTTAGAAGATCTCAAAGGCATTTCTTCATTCTGAGGTTCTCATTCTGTAATTTGAATAATTATAAGTTAGTTTGTCTTCATTAGTTGTTTAGTAGTTATTTAGTAAAGATGATATTTATTAAAATCATTGTTTACTATTTTATTAATATCTATATTACATCATCAGTTCTGTGAAGATTAAGATATATCTGATTTTGCTCACTATTGTAACATACAGCCATGCAAACAAATTAAAATAAAAAAAGAAACTCAATGAAGCACAAAACACCAAGCAAAATAAAAGGGCACATACTCAAAAAAAAGTCCCTTTTGTGTTGGCCAACTACTCTTGGGCCTGGGGCCTGCCCTCAGCAACGGTTTAAATAACCACTGTCACTGCACGAGAAAGCTGGTATTCCTTTCCCCGGCAGCTTTACATTACAAGTAGCTTCTTGGTTTGAGGTGGTACTTTTTTTTTTTTTTAATTTTGTCTGCTTTGAGTTTGCTCAGGTCCTATATATTTTGTCACTATGTGAATTCATATGTGTTTTGGACATATTTTTTTCTGAAAATGCTACTTTTTTGGAGCCTTTCACCCCTCTGACTCTTAAAATATTTCTACCACCTCTTCAGCATAGATTCCTGAGCCTTCAGGTGAGGCGTTTGATGAAATCATCTCATTTAGGGCTGCATTCTCCAAAACCTCTCACCATATGAATATTTATGGTTGTGGATCTCCTTTTTAATTGCTATTTACTATAAGAAGAAGTTTCTCTGATGAGGATTGAGTGAGTCTCTCCTCTATGAGAATAGCAATATGTCAATAGGAATAATAATATCCCTATTATTATTATCCCTAATAATTATTTTTTAATTTTTATTAATTACAGTTTATTCACTTTGTATCCCCCTGTAGCTCCCTTCCCCCCTCCCAATCCTATCCTCCATCCCCCTTCTACACCCATGCCCCTCCCCAAATCCATGGATAGGGAAGGTGCTCTTCTCCTTCCTTCTGATCCTAGTCTATCAGGTCTCATCAGGAGTGGCTGCATTGTCTTTCTCTGTGGCCTGGTAAGGCTGCACCCAGCTCAGGGCGAGGTGATCAAAGAGCTGGCCAATCAGTTCATGTCAGAGACAGTCCCTGTTCCCATTACTTGGGTACCCACTTGGATCTGAGTTGTCATGGGCTACATCTGTGCAGGGGTTCTAGGTTATCCCTGTAAATGGTCCTTGGTTGGAGTATCAGTCTCAGAAAAGACCCCTGTGCCCAGATTTTTTTGGTTCTGTTCCTCTCCCTGTGGAACTTCTGTCCTCTCCAGGTCTTACTATCTCCCTCTTCTTTCATAAGATTCCCTGCACTCTGCCAAAGTTTGGCTATAAGTCTCAGCATCTGCTCAAAAAAAAGTCAGGGTAGAGCCTTTCAGAGGCCCTCTGTGGTAGGCTCCTGTCCAGTTTCCTAATTTCTCCCTCTTCTGATGCCCATCTTCTTTGCCTTTCTGAATGGGGATTGAACAACTTAGCCAGAGTCCTCCTTCTTGGTTAGTTTCTTTAGGTATACAGATTTTAGTAGGTTTATCCTATATTATATATATAATATCTACTTATGAATGAGTATATACCCTGTGTGTCCTTCTGCTTCTGGGATACCTCACTTAGGATGATCTTTTCCAGTTCCCACCAATTATCTGCAAATTTCCTTGTTTTTTTATTGTTGAGTAATATTCCATTATGTAGATGTACCACAGTTTCTGTATCCATTCCTCAAATGAGGGACATCTGGGTTGTTTCCAGCTTCTGGCTATTACAAATAAAGCTGCTACAAACATGGTTGAGTCAATCAATGTCTTTGTTGTATACTTGAGCATCTTTTGAATATATGCCTAGGAGTGGTATAGCTGGATCTTGAGGAAGTGCTATTCCATTTGTTAAGAAGCCTAGTAGTATATTTTTCCATAGGCCCATGTCCTATCTAGCTTCGTCTTTTCAGTCACTTTAGCAGTGTCAGGCTTGTGCCCTGCTTATGGAGTTTGTCTTTAATATAATAAGTGGTTGGTTACTCTCATAACATCTGTGCCACTATGGTCTCATTAAATCTTGTAAGAAGGTCTTTGTTTCAGGTTGTATGGGTCCCATCTGGGTGAAATTGATGATTACTTTGCTCCTCTAGTAGCATGCAAAGTGTATTCCAGAACCATGATCACTAGTCAGCAGAGGGGAGGCTTCTAGTTGAGCACCACCCATATTTCTCTATGTTTATTAACTAAGTGAGTTGCGTCTTCAATAGCAGGCCCTTACCATCAGACTATGGAGAGTACCGATGTCCTTGGAAATAAACTGTGATGTTTGGCTGCACCTATGGAAATTCTTTTGTCAAATGACTCAATGCAATGTTACCCATTTCTGCCACTGGAGATTTTACTTGGTGTCGTAATATATCTAGTTGAGTCATTGTTTCCTCTACTATATGGTGACTGCATTCAAATTCCTTTCATATATGCGTGTATTTTAAGAAGCTTCTACAATAACTGGTTTCCATATAGTTTCTCGAAAGACCTTTAGTGTTGTCCCCTCCTCTTCTCTTTTTAATTTGTACTTTCCCACCCTGTCCTTGCCTCCCTTTATTCCTTCTGCTTCTAAACTATTTCCCATTCCTTAGAACATTTTTCTCCCCACTAGTTTCTTAGTCGCTACTTAACCTCTGTGGTTATTTGAATTGAAACACACATACATAAAACTTATAAACTAGCAATCACATTTAAGAGAAAATGTACAGTATTTATCTTTTGGGTTCTGGGTTATCTCATTCAGGAAGATTGCTTTAAGCTCAATCTATCAGCAAACTTTATAATTTCAGTTTTCTTAACAGTTGCACAACATTCTCTTTTGTAAATATACCACTTTTCATTGTCAGTTTATCAATTGATGCACAAGTAGGCTGTTTCCAATGTCTGGTTAGTATGAATAGATTAGCAATGAACATGCATGAGCAAGATCTGTGTAGAACAATGCAGCCTTCTTTGGTTATATACCAAAGAGTAGTATAGCTGTGTATTTATGTAGATCAATTTTCACTTGTTTGAATCCTGGCCAAACTGAACAGCTACAGATAGAAGAATGTAAGTTGATTTGTATATCTCTTGACTACACAAAATTCCGAATTGGTCAAGGACCTCAAAATAAGATCACATACTCTAAAACAGATAATATAAAATTTGCTTGTACTTACTGACACACAAAGAGATTTTCTAAACAGGACACCAATACCACAGGCATTAAGACACAAATTAATAAATGTGACTTTATGAAGCTAAGCAGTATCTGTACAAAAAAGGACACCACCATTTTTGAGGAAAAGTGCAGCCCACAGAAAAAGAGAACAATATTTACAAATTACCCATGAGATAGAAGATTAGTATCTAGACTATATATATATATATATATATATATATATATATATATATATATATATATATATATAAACTCAAACCATCAAGAAAACAACAAAACAATAAAAAATGGGGTATAGAACTAAACAGAGAGTTCTAAAAAGATAATTCACAAATATCTGAGAAAGTGAGCCTAACAGAATTGTCCTCTGAGATGCTGAGAGTCACCACCAAACATTGGGCGATGCTTTGGGAGTCTTGTGGGAAAGTGGAAGGAAAGAGAAAAGGACCTGAAGGTGACAGGAGCTCCCCATAAGGCCAACAGAGCCAACTAACCAGGGCCAGAGTGGCTTGCTGAGACTGAAGCATCAACCAAGGATGGTGCATGAACTGGACATAAGACCCCTACAAAGATGTAGCAGATGGGCAGGTTAGGCTTCCTATAGATCCTCTAGTAAGGGACATAGGGACTGCATTAGATGTGGACTCACTTGCCAGCTTTTTGATCACTTTCCCCTTGCCAGGCCACAGGGGAAGAGGACATGCTCAGTCCTGATGCAACTTAACGAGCTGGGGTATATTGGAAAGGGAGCTCTCCCATTTTCTGAGGAAAAGAGGAAAGGGGGTGGGTGGAGAGAAGGATGGGACTGGAAGGGGAGGAGGAATGGAGCTACAGCAAGGATGTAAAATGAATACATGTATATATCTGTATCTATATGCAATTAAAAAACAAATAGCTGAAAAACACTTTAAAAATATTCTACATTCTTAGCCATTAGGGAAATGTAACTAAAACTAGTTTGAGATTTCATCTTTTTTCAGTCAAAATGGCCAAGATCAATAAGCCAAGTGACAGCACATGCTGGTGAGGATGCAGGGAAAAGGAAGTACTTATTCATTGCTGGAAGGAGTGCAAACTGGTGTACCCATGTGGAAATCAGAGAACAACTAATTTTTTTTTCTAGTGGTATAGTCATTCTGAAATCCTTGCCTCCTGGATCTTGAGTCATTGGCACGAACAAGTCAAGTAATAAGATTCTGAATCTTCATAATCTATCTAATATTGTTTCCTGAAGCCCCTACTAGTTGTGAGAATTTTGTTCTGAAATAATTTATTGAAAGTAATAAATCTTCTTGCAATAAATTTAAAAAAAACATGGACCAATAAGTATTATTTTCTTCCAGTACATATCCATATTATCAGCTTTTCTCCAACTTCCAACACTAGGTGTGTACAGGAATTTTTATATTTTATAATTAATAAAAATCAAGATCTCTATGTATGCTTTTATCCTTCTGAAGCTCAGTATATTTCATATAGAGCAGAAAAATCCTAATCAGTTTGGAATTGATGTTTTGAGGGCTTTAGTGTTGAAAGATCATCATTGTTGGTGTTGCATACCATTTTACGAGATTGCAGGTACCACGTACACTAATGCAGTGCTGTAATTAGATGCTATTATGCTAAATGGTATATTCTCTTTCTCCTCACTCTTCCCATTTTCAAATTTGAGTTGACTTCTAAGTGTATTTGTACTGAGGAGACAATAGACTTTAATTAAGTAAATAAATTTAGCTCCTTGGAAATTATATCTTAATAAGACAATTTATACCACAGAAATGAAAGTTAAAGTATATTAACATTATACTAAAGTTCTTTTTTTATACTAAAGTTCTTAAAGCAAAGAAATTCACTCTGATGATGACGAAGCCAGGAATAGTCCCACAGAATCAAAAACCATAGCTTATATACTGGATTGTGTCTCTTTACCACTGGGTGTTTAATATGGGCTTGTATGGAATTTATATTACCAAGATTTGGGTTAAGGGTATAAGAAAATAGATTTTTTAAATTAAAATGCATATTAAAATGTCCTATTAAAAACTGAGACTCGGGAGAGATCCAAGATGGCTGCCATGAGAGGACACTGTGTCTGAGGAGTTGGGCAGCAGTAACAATACAGTGACCAGGAGACTGAACTCTGGGACCTAAAACACCAGCATTGGTGATTGTCAGGTGAACAGAACTCCTACAATGAGGAAATCAAGTGGGAAAATCCTAGGGACACCCAGTTATTCCCCGGAAAAAACTACAGGTGGCTGGCGGTACACAGCCCTGATCTGAACGAGCAGCCACCCTGGGCACCAACAGCTGCCAATCTGGACTGGGTCACACAGTCTCTGGGCCAGACTGAGAAGGCCCAGGGTTCCGTTTCAACCGGCAGGCATACGGCAGGAACACACCGATCGGCTCCGCCAGCAACCACTCCAGACCATGTGTGTGTCCATGGGCCAGTCTGAGAAGGCCCCAGATTCCATTCCCCAGGCAGGGCTGCATCGGGCAGGCACACTCCCTGTGGAGGCATTAGCCGCCACCCTGGACCAGGACACACAGTGTCAGGTCCAGACTGAGGTGCCCCCATATACCATCTCAGACTGTGGTGCACAGCCCCTGGCCCAGAAGGAGGCACCAAGTCTCCAGTCCAGAGGAGAACCCATAGCAGCAAGCCCAGGTGGGAACGTGGAGCCTCCAGACCAGAGAGATGACCCCAGCTGATATCTCAAACCTGGATACTCAGCCTCTGGCACAGAGTGAGGAGACAAGCCTCCAGACCAGAAGGGTTACCAGCCTGCGTGCTCACAGCTTCTAGCACAGAGCACAAGCCTGGCACACAGATCCCACAACAGAGTTCAACTGAGGCAACAACGCACACTATCAAACCACTGGAACTCCCTGATCTTCTTGAAGAATACTCCTGACACAAGAGATTGACCGTTCCAGTCTGAAGTACAGCCTTAAAGCACAAAAAAACTCCTTGATTATATATAAACATATGCCCAGAAGTCGATGTAAGAACTCACCCAACAAAAATCAGGACACCATGGCACCACCAGAAACACCCAAAAGCAATGGAGATTTTAATTCAGCAGAGACACACGAAAATTATGTTAAAATTATGATTATACAGATATTAGAGGAACAAAAAGAGGGACAAAAAGAGGAAATGAACAAGGCCCTCAAAGAAATTCAGAAGAATTTAACTGCCCACATACAGGAACAATTAAAGATATACAGAGAGGAAACAAACAAAAAAATAGGAAACACGTTCAATCAGATGAAGGAAATGATACAAAGCATGAAAACAGAATTAGAATCTATAAAGAAGACACAAACAGAGAAGAACCTGGAAATACAGAACTTAGAGAAAATATCAGGAACCACAAAGGTAAGCATCAACAATAGAATACTAGAGATGGAAGAGAGAATCT
>JAQQSO010003620.1:0-13419 GCA_028658305.1 Pachyuromys duprasi | reverse complement strand
AAAAAAAAAAAAAAGACAGCATCTTCAACAAATGGTGCTGGTCCAACTTAGTTTTATTTTTAAGCCACCAAAAGTAGCACTATAGAGGGTTCTAACACTTTGTATTTAAAGTTCAACATTTTCCATCTTTAACTCTATTCTTGAGGTCTTCCAATGTGACTTACCCAGTTTGATGGCTTATAAATTTGTTCACAGCTGGCCTGATTTCTCTGTCCATATAGTTGTCCCAAGCATGAAGCACCTAAGGTTGTTTCTAATAAAATCTCAGTCATTCAATTTTCCCAAAAAAACTTGGAGGCAGATGCTAGCATGAACACCTGCTAGCTCATAGAGGCAGAGAAAGTACACAGATGACCTTCCTCCTCTGCCAATGTCCCAGAAGGAATCCTCTTTTCTTACACTGTCTCAAACAACTTCCCTCAAATTGAATGTTCCTTCCTTCTACTTCCTGTACATCTCTCTATCCCTCCTCCTAACTTCCTCTTGCTCTCTATAATTTCTTTCTATGTTCCCTCCAGGACAACTGGTTTCTTGTTCTACCTCTTGACCGATGATTGACATTATTTAATTCTGCTTGCAATATTTAAAGAGAAAGTTTTTGGAGGAAAGGTGTGTGCTAGGGCTGAGCCACACCACAACTAGAAACAGGCTTTTCCAGGAAACAACAGAATCTCGGGTTTCATAGTGTGATCCAATATCCACCATGAGGTGTTCAGAGAACGTCTGTTATAAGAATGACACCCCTAGGAGAGGCATTTGGAAATATTTTCTTTGTTTCAGATTTGCTAATGAAAGTTCTGAAATGTAGAGTAAAATTGAAGGCTTTATCGATAAGATGAAATATTGGAGGTAATCAAGATATTTGTCATCCCCAGCTCATCCAGAGAAGGGTAGGCTTCACTTCTTTTCTGGTGTAATTAGACAGCTCTTCCACCTACATTTTAAAAAGTGAGCCTTGTTTTAAAAAAAATAAATTTTATTGACATTTTATTTCTCATCTAAAAGAGCTGATGTTCTGTTAAACAATTCCCATGGAGATGTGAACAAATGTCTATTCACTCTAAAGCAGTAACTTTCAACAGACCAGATTAACAGTAACACCAAAATCTAACTTGATAACCCAAAACATTTGTTGGGGGATCTTTCATGAGCAATGGATAGCTCAAAGGCAACTGCCACAGTGAAAGCCTACCTCAGTATGGCTGATGATACATCAAAACTGTTACCATGGAACTTTCTGCTTGCCTTGCAGGCATCTAGACAGGTCAGAAAGTCCTCTTTCCTCAGTAATCTTTCTTCCTATATTACCTTAAGAGTAAGAAACTTAACATACCTGGTAAGTTTCTGGGACTTCCTAAGACTTCAGTGTTTTTATTTTCAAGAGTTTTGACCAGTCTCCCTTTAAAATTCTAGGAGTCTTAATTAGATTGTCATTAATTGAAACATCCAGGATAGAATATTTCAATTGGGAAGAAGCTGCAACACAGTAGCTGGTAAGAGCACAAGCGTAGGACCCTCAAAGTCAAAGAATTCAGAGCTCCAAGACTGCATACAGATGTGATGCTCTGAGATCATTGGCATATGGAAGATTTTAAGCAGGTAGTCTCTTGTGCTCTGACCCTGTGCTCTCTACATCTTTAAAAGTAAATGTAAGACAAACTGCCCCACAAGACAAAAAAGCCATTCCCTGAAGTGATCAGCTGTTCCCAGCATGCCAATGCAAGCCTGAGTCTTGAAAAGGACTTCCCTGATGAATTTCCAGTGCTGTAAGATGTAAAGCAAATTCATCATTGCTTCTTTTCCTAGCCTCCCTTCCAATCCCAGTCTAGAGGCAAGAGGCAGAGGCAGAGATGAGCAGATCACAGTGTTTACTGGCCAGTCAGCTTAACCTACTTACCTAGTTCCAGACCAGTGAAAGGCATTGACTGACCCCCAAATTGGTGGATAAGGTGAGTGATTCTCGAGGAATGACACCCTGTCAGACTCTTGCCTCTATATGCACATGCACATACATGCCTACACATGAATAATGCAAAAATAGAGACAGGGACAAAGGGGAAGAACCTTACATCAAATTTGCTATTGCTAGCTAAGAGCCACAGATGATTCTCTAGCAGAGAATACAACATACTCTAGTGACAGATATTTCAGGCATCCATGGTTGAGAATGTCTAGCCACAGACATGAATGGCCTTAGCGAGTTTTCTCCATCAGCAAGGCTTGCTGTCCAACCAAACTCACACTATTTCCTCTCTAGAGTTCAAGGAGCCTTGGGGCAGATGAAAGGCAGGGAAGTTTGGTTAGGCCTCCTGATCTGGGATGTGGGGTGGGGGGTAGCTTCTGGTAGCCCAGTAATGCCCAAATGGGCTTCACATTCCTATTTGTTTGTAACAGCAGGTATGAAATTTTTATTTGCTGTTCTGTTTTACTCTTGTGAAATATTAAACATCAATACATTTTTAAACTGAATGGAAAATACTGCAAATGTTCTCAGATTTTATCAAGTGATTGTTGAGCAATGGGTCATTTAAGGGCTACTTAGGACATAATTCTCCCATAGGGGGCTTACTTTCATTTTCTCCCTTTATCTGACCTTCTATTTTGGGATTTCAACTGCAAAAAATACACAAAGACACAGGTCTACTAATGAGTCTGCTTTACCATTGGGAGATTCCTGTAGACCAGCTACAGAACCTACCTATGTCAGGAATAAGTGTCCTGCGCAATACCGGGCCCAAACAGTACGAGAACTCAAACTGTGAGAAGTACCTAAAGTTACCTTTTTTCTTGACTGGAGATCCTGTTGGACATGGGCTGAGGCCATGGAAGCTGCCTGGTGGCTAGGAATAGATGCTTTAGGAATTTCAAAGTCACTGAGGTTGGTCTATTTTCATAAGAAGCTGAGTGGATGTCTGTGAGCAAGTCCAACTGCAGGAGAAGCCCAGCTCATCCAAGGGCTGGTTCCAAGCAAGATAACCTGTTTGCTAAGGATCCTGTATGAATGCAGATCCTGCTATTTTTTTTTAAACCAAACCTCAATCATTGGATTTTACCAAGAAAGACTTGGGAGACAGATGCTAGGTAAAAGCCTGCCATTTCAGAGAGACAGAAAAAGCACCTAGGTGACCTTTCTTGTTGCAGGATATTTGATCCCATTTTGATCCCCAAAATTGTGAACTGTAAAACCTTGTTTCTTTGGTGTGGCTGAACCCTATCACTCATCTTAACCCAAGAATTTTCTGTTTGTAAACACGTTATTACGGTGTGGTTCTTCCAGTCCTAGAACACACCTTTAATCCAAGAGCTCTCTATATACTAGATCTAATAAAGTTAACCCTAGGTCAAGAGGCAGAGATAGAAACCAGCTGACAGAGATTAAAGAGTAGGAAGGACTTTGAATTGAGGATATTTAAGACAGTATGGAGAAGGACAAAGAGATTTTAGCCCAAGCTCTGGCTTTAGTTTAGGTTTCAGCTCCTCAGCTTCCTGGCTTTTAGGGCTTTGAACTAGCAAGCCTTCGACCTTGGGTATTTTTGACTTTTTCCTCCTGGGTTTTCAGTTGTACTACTAAGCCTTTGGGGTTTTTTTCTGTCTACACCTGAGCTGAGAAGGAAGGTCATCTGGGTGCTTTCTCAGCCTCTCTGAACTAGCCAGTTGTCCCTGCAGCATCTGGCTCCTGAATCTTTGTTGACAAAACAGAATGTTTGGGATTTTAATCGTTGTTCATAATAACACTCCCTCCTCAGCAAACTTCCCAGAAGGAATTCTTCCTTCTCCTACCCCATCTCAGGCAACCTCCTTTAATCTGAATATCCCTCCTTTCTACTTCCAGTCCATCTCTCCTGACTTCATCTTATTCTGTATTGTTTTTTTTTTCTTAATAATCCCATGTTCACTTCCTGTCAATTGGTTACTTGCTATGTCTCTTGACCTAGAGTTAAATTTTATTTAATCCGGCTTATAGTATTTAAGCAGAGAGTTCTTGGATTAAAGGTGTTTGCTAAAGCTGAGCCACACCACAACGAGAAAGAGGTTTTTTTTGTTGTTGTTTTGTTTTTTTTTCTGTTTGTTTTTAGTAAATAACAGAGTCATGGGATCCACAGTGATCAAATATCCTGCAATAAGCACCCCCTAAGAACACCTACATTGTCTTGGTTTGGCCCACCAAACCCTCCTACCCCAGCTTCCTGTCTATGTATCCAGACACAAGGAGATTCAGATCCAAGATGTCCTGGAAAGCCAAGAGGACATCTTTTGGCTTTGACTGGAATCCCTACACAGCTCAGTACATGAGCACAGTTGGCCAAAGGTTTTGGTCACAGTAACAAAGGTATCTAACACAGCTGCCAAGGACATCCCTCTTTTGTCTTGTCCCTTCGTATCTGTGGTTCTCATGAGAGAGGAACCCCAGGCACTGATGAAAACCATGCTCTCACCATGCTAAGGGACGAAGAAGGCAGAGGCTTAGGGGGCTGCACCAGAAGTTAAGAATAGGGAGTGTCAGTAATAATCCCAGAATGCACTTATGAGCTCAGGAACCTGCAAGCCCCTCCTCACCAACTGGCTCTGCCTACATGCCCAGCCTTGCCAATGCAGGATGATACTCTCACACAAATCAAAAATATTTCCCTTTTTGAGACTCCTGCATTCTATTCATTAGAAGACTCATTATTTCCTAAATTATTGTAATGACAAACTTGATTTCAAATTTTCATAATTGTCAGAATAAAGTTTTAAGTTTGTGGTTCCTTTGACAACCATAGTGCTCTTAAGTGTGACACCCTTGGCCAGTGCAGCCTGTTTAACTGTGCACAGAGACCATGCCCAGAGCTCTCTCTACTAAGGCTTGCATTGTGCCCAGAAGCCTAGTGTCTTCTCAATTTCCGCGTATATGTGTGTGTGTTTATTCATAGGTGTCTAGGTGCATATGCACATGTGTGAGCATGCATGTGGAGGTAAGAGGTCAAACTCATATGTCACACCTCAAGAGCCCTCCTCATTCTTCCTGAGACAGAGTCTCTCATGGACCTGAATGAACAAAATAGTCTGGCCCTTCTAACGAGAGAGCCCCAAGGACCCTCTGTCTTTGCTACCACAGCACTAAGTTAAAGGTGTCTTTCTAATCATTGCCAGAGTAGAGAGAAAGAAAGAAAGAGGTAGATAGATAGATAGAGAGAAAGAAGATAAATTACAGACTCATTTATTTACCTAGCTAACCAGCCCCAAAGGCTCAGGATTATATCAAATCTGACAAAGCTGACCCTGAAATGGATGGCTTGTCTGAAAACAAAAATGTTTGTCCCATACTGTGCGCACTTGGTGTAACAGGCAGTCAGCCCAGGACTGGGGAAGACACACAGATAAGATTTTCCTCTTCAAATGCTTAGGGAGCCAAAGGTTCATGAAACAGTCTTAGTCCTTGGGGACAATTTTAAACATGGTGGTATTCACAGATGGATCTCTGGTTCTCTGTGCCATGCATATTCCTCTTTTCTAAGGAAAGTGACTCAGTTTATCAGCATCCACTAGCCAGCAGGGGTTATTTCTGCCTGGGTTTTATTACTTCTCTTGGCTCTGTCTTCAAGGACTCAGGAAGACATTCTTCTTCTCTAAGGAGTAGAAGCTAATGGATGTCTAATTCAATAGCTCTCACATTGTAAAGTGCTGGCTAATAAAAAGCAATTATAGAAGTTTCAGTGAAGAACTTTACATCCTTACTCCCTTGATAATAGCTTGATCTATCCCAAATGCTACAACTCACATGGTCTGTGGGTCTGTGGGTCAGAGTGGCTGGCTGGGCTCTGCTCCCATCTCAGTACCCAGAGCACCCACAGTCCATCAACTGTCTTTCTGCAAGCACAAGTCTGGCTGGTTTCTCCCTCTCAATGCCCTTCCTGCTTCAGGTCAGGCAATGCTTTGACTTGAGTCCAGTATGTAGCCCATCAGTGATGGCTAAGCTTAATCTCGACTGTTAACATGACAGGATATAGACACACCTAGGTGACAAACCTATGGGCATGTTACGGAGGGAGCTTCTAGAGTGAGTGAATTTAGGTAGGAGCCCAACCTAAATGTAGGTAGCATGATCCTATGGGCTGGGGCCCTGGGTTGAATCAGAAGCAGTAAGCAGAGCATCAGTCTTCCTCCTGCTCTACTTCCTGCTTGTGGATTCAGCATGACCAGCTGCTTTGTGTTGCTGTTCTTTGTGTTAGACAGTAACATGGAACTGTGAGGCAAGATCTATAAGTTGCCTTTGTCAGGTATTTGTTATAATAATGAGAAGCACAACTAAGATAAGTTACTCTGCATTCTGCCTCATCTTGTGGGGAAATTTGTGTTGCTATAATCTGAACAACTAAGACTTTTCCCTGCCACCCCCTAAGGGGTCATGTCCAAATTCCCTCAGATCCTACCTTCAGAGTCTGTTTCCTGAACAATGTGATTTTATCCAATGTGTGAATTGGTGACTTGCCTCATCTCTATCTCCTTCTAAGTGGTCCCACCCTCACACCTTCCAACATCTGCTTATCCTTTACAAAGAGTTTCACAGAGTCCATCCAATTATTTCCCCAATCCTTATGACTGAGATGCCCTAGCCACAGCTCTGTGTGTGTCCCACTGTCGATCACCTGTGGAAGGAAAGTACTTTGGTTGCATGTCACTCATGGAGCTCTGGCAGCCTTGGGACACTCAGAAAATACACAAGCTGGCATGTCAGCTACTTTCAGACACATCCAGTAGCAGAGTGGACCACTATCCAATCTCACCATTCAAGACTCCACTTCTGCAATAGACATCCAATATGGAGACCAGTCATCTTTCCAAGCTCCCAGCTTTGCACCAGAGGCAAACAGGCCTGGAGGAAGGGTTGGGGGAGAGAATAAAAAATAATGGGGTTCAAAACCTGGTTTTGAGTTTCCTAAAGCTTCAGAAGTACTGTAGACAGATTTCTCTGGTTATTCACTAAGAAGCAAGAGCAAACAGTGGGAGGAAAGGTTTATTATGGATCATAGAGAGTCCCTCCTGGCAGGTGCAGTAGTTAGTGTTTGTCAATTTGCCATCACCTATGAAGATTTCAATTGAGAAACTGTCAAGATCAAGTTGGCCTATTCCCTGTCTATCGCTTAATTAATAATAGCCTTATTAATTGTGGTGGTAATGCGGGCACCACCATTGATTGACTGGACTCAGGTTGTGTAAGAGTGAAGAGAGTCAGCTGAGCAGCAAGCAATCAAGGATCCACACAAATATTTTTTTCTCTTTCTGCTCTTGGCTGTGGGTGTCTGGCTTTGAGTTCCTGCCTTGACTGCCCCTCAATTATGGACTGTAACCTAGAAATGTAAGATGAATGAGCCCTTTCTCCCCCAAGATGTTTTTTGTTGAGATGTTCCATCACACTAACAAATGAAACTAAGACAGATAGAAAGGCACGTCTAAGGACACATCAGAGGAGCCATTCTTAGACAGATCGAGAGAAATAGAGAACAGCACAAGAAGTAGGACCCACTATTAACCCGACAGGGCAGGATCCAGTTGGTGCCTTATCCAAAGTCTGTGTTGTATTTAAAGTTTACTGCTTGTTAAATGAAATACCATCCACCTTCCAGCACAGGGTAGAGCCTTGTTTCTTGTTAGTGGATAAATGACTCAGGGAGGGAAGATCTGTTTCTCTCTATGGTTTTTTGGTGTCATGGTTGGGTGGGTGTTTTGAAACCCCTGGATCTGCACTAGAGATTTCTCTGTATTGTCCTAAATGCATCTGTGGATAGCTAACCCACAGCATGATGGTTGCAAGAGGTGAAGCCTGTAAGATATGATGGGGACAATGGGTGGGACCGTCTGTTCTCTTCTCTCTTCCTCTTTCCTTCTCCTCTTCTCCCCTTTCAATTCTCCTCTTTTCCTTTCCCCCTCCCCTTCTTCTCTTTCCTCTCCTCTTCCTTTCTTTTCCTCTCCCCCCACTCCACTGCTCTCTTATTCTTCTCTTTTCTCCCTCTTCCTATCTCTCCTTCTCCTCTGTCTATATCTCATTCTTCTCTCTGGGCTCCCTTTCTCCCCTTCCTTCTCCAGGAAGGTCTGGGTGGCATCTGACTCTGAGGCATTTCTAAGCTTGCAGCCTGTCTCCCCTCAGGCACTGAGGATGAAACCCTTGACAGTGTTTGATTTTCGATTAGGTGAAGCCAGTGAGGTGAAGACAAATCCTGTCTTATGCAATAACCCCCTCAAAGGCATTCCCTTCAGCAAAGAACACAGGTTAAGTAAGTTTATTTTTATTCAATCCATGCTGGAAAGGCATTTGTAAGCTTGGGGCCTGGATCCCCTCTTATCCAATTAAGAAAAAGCACTTTGTGACAATGTTTTCCAGCCAGGCTCTCAGGAGGCAGATGGAACACTGGCTTTCTGTGAACACAAGTTGATAGTGTTGACATTCCAATTTGCTTCGTTTTACTTGGGGCATTTATATCTTTCTGTGGTCACATAATTATATCCTCAGTTGAGCTTGTGTTGTCCCTCAAGTCCTCTGACTCTTGAAAGTCACTCACTGGTTTCATTTTCTTCTATATTGGAAGACTTGTGTGATGGAAAGCTTTCAGGCCACGTAGAGGATACATAGCTAGAAGTGCAGCCTAACATGACATTGTAAAGTTGCAATGCTGGCATTTTAACGTCAAAAGGTTGGGTATACCTGTGATACCTTCCCAGGCCCCTCATCCTCAATCCCAAGAAATTCTTTCTTACCTTCCTTCACGTGGTTTTCCCTCTGGTGAAAACCATTTTTTTGGAGCTCCTAGTTACAGTTTTTCACATGGTTCCCTGTGGAACCCTGATATTAATGTCTAAGTCTGGCATTTCCAGATAGCTTCTGAGCTTGGTCTATGACAGTGGACCTACCTTCTCAGTGGGGTTCTCTCCTCACCTGATCTGGGAAACCCCAGATTCTATAAGGAATATCACATATATCTCAGGGAAGATTACAGGCCCCAACTTTTCCTGATAAGAAACCTGTTCAGCAAGCACCAGGGGATTCCTGGAGATACCCACCCTATGCTAGTCAGATGTCCTGGTGTCTTGGCTTTCAACTAATGACCTTTAATTGTGCCTTTAATTGAACATCTTCTCCCACACATGGGATAATTAAGTACTGTGTTCTCCTTCTTGTGATAAGACTCTGCTACTGCATGTAAATGAGGTACTGTACCAATACATGTAAATCAAGTAAGGGAGCACTTCTAGCCAGCCCCTTTGAATCAAACACATTCACCCTTAAAACCTCTCCTACTGCCCAAAGTTTATAAGTTATTAACTCACAAAATAAACCTCTCTCACTCGACATTTTTCCCATGGCCAGCTGAAATTTGTCATTTTTTCTAGGAAAGGGAGGGTTCCCCTCCTCCCTGGGTATTTGATCCTGAACTCCAGGGGCTCCGGCTACATGCTGCTGGCCCCTTCAAGCTTAGACCATTCACCATGGCTTTATGGTCAGGCAGCCACAGCGCAACTGCCTAGGCAGCCACTTAAGTCCGCCCCACCACCTGGATCTTTGTGCTGAATACTGACAAAGCACCCACCAGGCCTGAATCATCTTGGACCTGCCTTCTGCCAAACCTATGTTAGCTGAGAACAGACCAGGCACAGGCTTTCACCTGCATCCCTTCCTTTAATATAGCAGCCTCGCCAAAGAGCTGTAACGCTTTGGTATCATCACAGGCTTCTGGCACTCCTCAGTTTCCACTGTCATCTAATAGCAACAATGTCATTTAAAAGACCTAAGTGTAAAACCCAGTAAAAAAATTCATTTCCACCTCCGCGAGGTTAGACCACAAGCCTTGTCTATTGCTCAGGCCTTGCCCTGCTCTCTCTAGCCATCCCTGAGAAAAGGGGAACCTTTGATCTCAGGGTCCCTCTGATCTTCCTCAGGAAACCTGACAAGTGTGTCCCAGACTACCCTCTATTAAGAATGACAGTTCGGAAGACTTCACTGATAAAGCAGCCCTCTACTTGTGTTTCACATGGAACAGTTGGGAAAAGCAGCCCAAAAGCCTATTTGTAGTGTCTGGGGAAATGTCTCTGAGGTGGCAGGACCTCATGTAAGAGCAAATAATGACAGTGTTCACCATCAAATACTCAGCTTCCCACCATGTCAAGAGGAAGATAATTCAGGAGCACATGTGTGACTAAGCACCATGTTACCCAGCCTGACTAAAGGCACTAAGTCTGACTACTGCCTCTAGACCTACCCCCTTCCTGTGAGAAGGTATCTCTGTGAGAAACCCAATGAACCCATTCACCCTAACACCACAACTCAGCCTCCCATCAGAGCCCAATTTGCAATCTTTAGACAATGCAAGTATTTGGATATCACTCTTCCTTGAAATAAAAAGCAAACAAATGACATTCCTGACTATGTTAATGTGACATTGAGATGAAAACTAAATTATTCATAAGCATAAAAATAATATGAAGGTGCTAATGCTTTAGTCACAGGCAATAGTGCATCCTTTTGGACTGAGGAAATGTTGATGGAGGCCTTAAAACACCAGAGAAGGAGCCTACTGAAGCCATTCAAGTGTTTCTTCTGGAGGGAAAGAATACAGTCTCTGGGATCCAAAGCCCCAGAGCTTTCTCCCTACCTGTAGCAGTTTACTTTTTCTTCCTTGGCTTCCCACTAGTCTCCTGAGGTTTTCTTAATTACCAGTGACCAAATGCCACCCTGGAAGGTACTGTTGCCCATCCTTCCTCTTTTCTTCTTCCTCTGAAAATCTCTAATGTTCCTTCCCCATTCCTCTTGTTGACCAGCTCTTTCCATTCTTCCCTTTCTAGTTCCTCTATTTCTCACATTCTCCCCCATAGACTGTCATTAGCTATGATGGGTGATGTTGCCATTAAAACTAGTGTTAAGGTTGAAAAGATGAAGGTGTGGGGCCTAGGGAGATAGCTCAGAGGTTAAATGTTCCTAGTTCTCTTACAGAATATTCACCAGGTTCCCACCCTCCATGCTGGTTGGCACACAACTACCTGCATCTCCAGCTCCAGGGAGTAGGATGCCTTCTTCTGACCTCTGTGAACAAATGCTCTCTCTCTCTTTCTTTTTCTTTTTTTCTCTCTCTCTTACGCATACATGCACGAATACATGCATGCATACACACACATAAAAATTAAAAAAATTAAATTGAGGTTGTGAACACTGGGGAAGATAAACATAAGGGCTTCAAGCTAACTAGGGGAAAGATGTGACTGTAGGGAAACTACAAAGCAGCCTCCATCTGTCCCCCAGGGTCCCTCTTTAATGAGCATAAGCAAGTCAGCCTTGCCTCTATTCCCAGTAAACTTCTCAACTTTGTGGGAAGTTTCGCCATTATATACATTTTGACATTTAATATCTCTAAATGTAACAGACTGAATTGTGGGTAAGGGCAGCTTCTAGGATATCCTTCATCTATTCAAGAAAATAAACTCCAGGGGTATCAAGAAAAGGAGAAACAGTAGGCCAAGATTTGAAGTCCAGATACTAGAGGCAGCCATTTACCATGAAGATTCTCCTGGGTCCACTCTGCACTCCATTTTACTATCTTGCCTGTAGTAAATGTTAACCCTGACTGCTTGCACTCTACATGAGATCTGGTGTGAAATGTTCTTCTTCAGGAGCAAAGGAAACTGATACTGTAGGTAGGGTCAGAGGGAACTCGAGAGCATACATGTCCTATCCATCACAGGAGAGACCTGGAGAAATACACAAAAGAAAGAATGGAGTTAAGGAGAGAAACACCTCCCTGTTTATAGAAATCTTTAACAGAGTTTTATAAAGGATTAAATCAATGACTCCAGAAGACCCAGATAACAAGCATACCAATGCCAACAAGCTATATGTTTCATCCAAACTTTATGGTGTATATACACTTCATTAGGCTCATTTCTAGCAGATGACTATCATAGCACACACACAAACACACATGTTACTCTTAGGTCAGGGGTGCAGGGGATATATAACTTAAGATCACAGCATGAATTAGCTAATTACATGGAAAAGCCAAGGCAAGTAAGATTGGTTGTTACAGTGTTCTATTAAAAGCAGGTTAAACAACAGGCCGAGTACACAGAAAGATAGCAGTCTTCAGTATTAAATGACCTCAAGCTCTATTACTATCTCTTTCTATGAGACCCAGAAAATATTCCAGTTTCTTAACATGTAATATGTCACTGCCATGGTGCTTCTCAGCAGTGTCTCAACACTGATGTCAAGGAGATAGGTGATATCAGAATGCTATTAGAGCCAGAAACTAGCAAACAGGACACTTGTAATGCCTAACATGCTTTCTCCATGCATACCTATTCTAAGTGTGAATGTGAAGTAAAATACCCAAAGTTGGAAATAAGACACTGGAAGATTTCATTTGCATCATAAAGTATTTACTTTTTGAAGAAAACCTTAAAAGAAGAACTGCTTATGCTTATTGTGTTTTGAGGTCCCATCTTTCCAAGATTTTACTTGCTTGTCAAAATAAAAGCCAGGAAGGTAGAGAATCTTAAAATTAAATAAATATAGTAAATAAAATAATAAATAAATAAAATTAATTAATGCAGTAAATATTTAAGCAGTTAAATACCAGTAAAGTGAAAATAGAACAGGTGTGTGTAAGCATGTGGAGATACATTCTGTTAAAGGAGCTCATTAGGCAATTGGGCACCCTAGGAGTTGAACCTTTAGGTTTGCCAACTCTGAACTCAGTATGTACTTATGTAATGGATATATAGATAAGAAATGTTTAGTTTTAAAACATGTAACCTCTTGTATTTTAGAATTCATCTGTTTTGTGATTAATTGCCTTTTTGACTATGAGGTACTTCCTTTTCTGGAAAATTTGTCTTAGAAGTATAAAACTATGACTGTACAATAATTGTTGGCAGAACCTCATTGGTGGAAACCTATTGGGCAGAAGCCCTTTGAGTGAATACCTGCTGGGGTTGAAGCCTGTTGGAATTTGCTTCATCTATGAATTTATATATATATATATATATATATGTATATATATATAATATTCATCAGTCTTATTTTTGTATACATATGTTATGTGAGTGTATGTCAATTGTCTTTGTGTAAAGAGCTCCTGCTGTATCATCTATTGAATGCATGTATGAATATGTACATTTCTATATGTCTGATTGAGTAAAGGGCATGGGAGAAGAAGAGAGAGGGAGGGTGAGATTGGGAGGGACGAGGGGCAGGGACACATCTGGGATAAAAAGTGAATAAATTGTAGTAAATAAAAATAAAAACAGGGGAAAAGAATATATATAAAAATGAGCTTCCTTTTACAATCCCCACAACTTTGGCTAGAAGTCAATTTTTACAGTCTTGGCTGCAGAAAGTGGCTAGTTTCTCTCCTTCGCAGCAGTGTAGCCAGTCCCTAGTCCCAGAGAAGG
>JAQQSO010003619.1:0-13419 GCA_028658305.1 Pachyuromys duprasi | reverse complement strand
TGTCTGGAGTATTCTTCAAGAAGATCAGGGAGTTCCAGTGGTTTGATAGTGTGTGTGTTTGCCTCAGTTGTCCCTGTGCGAGGAAAAGTCACTGGTGCAGTTTTGTTGTTGGGGAGCAGGAATAAGTGTGTTTGCATGCACTTGGAAGGTGTCTTAAAGGGGAGTGCTAGGGGAGTATATAAGGTTGAGCTATGTGGTTTGGGAGTAAGCTCAGGAGGGGATGAGGGCGCTAGTGCATTTAGCAACCACAGACTGCGGGCAAGCGCCTGCGCAGGTTTCCTGGATTCCCAGTGTTATTCACACTGTGGCGGGTTCTGCAGGCTGGACTCTGAGGTCAGTTGGTGGCCCTGTGGTCGCTTCCTTCTGAGCTAGGTGCTGTGCACCCCAGTCTGGGATGGTATCAGGGGACACCTTAGTGTGGACCGGTTACTATGTGTCCTTCTCAGGGGTGGCTCCTGGTTGCACGGGCATCATTGTGGGAGGCACGTGTTCTGCTCAGGGCCAGCAGATGTGTGCCCATGGTTTCTCCCAGGTCTGGGCTGGTATCTGAGGTGCCTCAGTCTGGACCAGAAACTATGTGTCCCAGTCAGATGTGGTGACTGACAGGCTGGAAAAGGCTGCACGTTCCGGACAGAGCTAGCGGATGTGTGCCCACTGTTTCTCCCAGGTCTGGACTGGTATCAGTCTGGACCCGGAACTCTGTGCCCCTGTCAAAGATGACATCTGGCAGAGTGGCTGGCGGCTGGAGGGGTGGTAGGAAGCTGCAAGGTCAGATCAGGGTTAGCCCATGTTCACAGCTGATGCATCCAGACTGGAATAGTCTCTCGGGTGCCTCAGCCTGGCCAGGAGACTGTGTGTGTCCAGGTCCTGGTGGCTGGCAGCACTGAGGGAAGCTGAGCTTTCAGATCAGGGCTCTGCACAACTGGTCACCCAGAGATTTTCTAGGAATTAACTGGGTGTCTCTAGGACTTTCCCACTTGATTTCCTCACCGTAGGAATTCTGGTCACCTGGCAATCACAAAGGCTGGTGTTTTAGGTCCCAGAGTTCAGTCTCCTGGTCGCTGTGCCGACGACACTGCTGTCCTACTCCTCAGTCACAGTGTCCTTCCGGGGCCGCCATCTTGGACCTTCTGTTATGTTGAGATTTGATCCACTTGCACTTAAGTTTTGTGCATGGTGATATATATGAGTCTATTTGCATTTTTCTACATGTAGATATCCAGTTAGACCAGCACCATTAGTTGAAGATGCTATCTTTTTTCCATTGTATGGTTTTGGCTTCTTTATCAAAAATCAGGTTTCCATAGGTGTGTGAGTTTATTTCTGGGTCTTCTACTCAATTCCATTGACCCACTAGTCTGTTTCTATGCCAGTAGCATGCAGTTTTTATTTGTTGCTGTATAGTACAGCTTGAGATGAGGGATGGAGATACTTCCAGAAGATCTTTTATTGTACAGAATTATTTTAGCATTCCTGGGTTTTTTATTTTTTCATAGGAAGCTGAGAATTGTTCTTTCAAGGTCTGAAAAGAATTGTGTTGATATTTTGATGGGAATTACATGGACTCTGTAGATTGCTTTTGGTAGGATTGCTATTTTTACTAAATTAATCCTACTTGTCCATCAGAATGGAAGACCTTTCTATCTTCTGATATCTTCATCAATTTCTTTCTTCAGAGACTTGAAATTCCTTCCTCCTACCCCCATACAAATTCTTTACTTGTTTGGTTGGAGCTACACCAATGTTGATATAATGTTCTTGTGGAATGTATACAACTTGCCCTTGTTCATTCAAATGCTGATTTCTCCACAGCACAATCTGGTTTCAATCTGGACATTGCATTGTGATGTTTATTCTAAGTATCACCTTTCTTAAATTTGTGTAAATACGCCACCATTTGTTCTCTATATTTTCAGTTAAGCAACCAGCCAATGCTGAGCAATAGAGAGTAGGACATCCTGGTCTGGAGGGGAGGGGGAGGAAATGGGTGGGAGGAGTCAGGGAGAGTTCCACAGGAGAGGTCTTGGGACCTGGAGGAGAGATGAACTGGACCTAAGATATGACTAAAAGCAAGTATAATGTGATGCAGGCTTGGAGGTTTAGGATGGAGTAACTATTGTCCAGCATTGTGTTCTAGGTTAATTAAATAAACCCAGTCTCTGTGTGGTGATTTGGGTATACACCTGGTTTAGCAATAACCACTGTTCAACTAAAAGATAAATCAATATTAAATGTTAACCTTCCAACAACACACTATGATACTTTATGTTTTTTTGTGGCTATTGTGAAGGGTTTTGTTTCCCTAATTTCTTTCTCAACCACAAACTACATCTCAATAGAAACCCAACTGGTTTTTTTTGTTTTTTTGTTTCCTTTTTGGTTTTATTTTAGCACTTATTTTATTTTATTTTATTAATTACACTTTATTCACTTTGTATCCCCCCATAAACCCCTCCCTCCTCCCCTCCCAATCCCACTTTCCCTCCTTTTTCTCTATACATGCCCCTCCCCAAGTCCACTGATAGGGGAAGTCTTCCTCTCCTTTCTTATGATCCTAGTCTATTAGCTCTCATCAGGAGTGGTTGCATTGTCTTCCTCTGTGGCCTGGTAAGGCTTCTTTTTTTATAATTTATTTATTTATTTTATTTTTTTAAAGTACTTTATTTATTTTTATATTAATCACAGGTTATATACTTTGTATCCCAGCTGTAGCCCCCTCCCTCATTCCCTCCCACTCTCTCCATCCCTCCCTCATCTTCTCCCTGCCCTCCTCCAAGTCCACTGATGGGAGAGGACCTCCCCCCCCCCTTCCATCTGACCCTAGCTTATCATGTCTCTTCAGGGCTGGCTGCAATGTCCTCTTCTGGGATCTAGTTAGGCTGCTCCTCCTTCGGGGGGGGAGGGGGTTGCAGTCGACAAGCCAGCCATTGAGTTCATGTGAGAAATAGTCCCTGTTCCCCTTACTAGGGTACACAGTTACATTCCAGATGTCCCTCAGTTGATGAATGGATACAGAAATGATGGTACTTTTACACAATGGAATACCACTCAGCAATTAAAAACGAGGAAATCAAGAAATTCGCAGGCAAATGGTGGGACCTGGAAACCCAACTTGTAATGCTTGTGATGGGTGTGAGGAGAAAGTGACTCTACAGGACACAAAAATGGGGTAATTCAACAGGTAGCACACCACATTCATTCTTAAGTTCAGAATTGACAGGAATGCAGCACACTGTAAATAAATGGCTTTCTATGATATTTATTCCCAACACATGTCATAAATTGCTCTTCTTCACAGTCCAAGAAATGTTTACATATGTACACATAAAAGAAACTGAAAAACACAAAACTGTGTATCATATACTTTAATATTTGTATTATTATTCTTCCATTAATTTATTGAAATTCTTTTTTATTTAAGATTTTAATTTATTACAACTTATTCACTTTGCAACCTAGCTGAAGCCCCCTCCCTCATCCCTCTTCCTTCTTCTCCCACACCCATGTCTCTCCCTCAGTCCACTGATAGGAGAGACTTTTCTCTCCTTCCTTCTGACCCTAGCCTATCAGGTCTCATCAGGACTGGTTGCATTGTCTTCCTCTGTGGGTTGGTAAGGCTGTTCTCCCCTTGGAGGTAAGTGATCAAAGAGCCAGCCACTGAGCTCATGTCAGAGACAGTCCCTGTTCCTATTACTGGGGAAACCTCTTGGACACTGATCTGCCATGGGCTACATCTGTGCAGGGTATCTAGATTATCTCTATGTGTGGTCTTTCTATCTCCCCCTTCTTTCTTTCATAAGATTCTCGGCACTCTACCCAAAATTTGGTTATGAATCTCAGCATATGCTTTGATACCCTGCTGAGTAGACTATTTCAGAGACCCTATATGGTATGCTTTAGACTGTTCCCTGTTTTCTCCCTCTTCTGATATCTATCCTGTTTGCCTTTCTGAATGAGGATTGATCATCTTCCTCAGGGTCCTCCTTCTTGCTTAACTTCTTTGGTGTACAGATTTTCGTATGTTTATCCTATGTTATATGTCTAATGTCCACTTATAAGTGAGTATATACCATGTTTGTCTTTCTGCTTCTGGGATACCTTAGTCAGTATGATCTATTTTAGTACCCACCATTTGACTGTGCTGGTAGGAATGTAAACGTGTACAACAAGCACTTTGAAAATCAATCTGGCACTGTCTCAGAAATTAATAATAATGCTACCTCAAAATCCAGCTGTACCATTTTTAGACATATTCAAAATGCGCTCAAGTGTACAACAAGGGCATTTGCTCAACCATGTTTGTAGTAGCTTTATTTGTAATATCCAGAATCTGGACACAACCCAGATGTCCCTTCACTGAGGAATGGATACAGAAATTGTGGTACATTTATACAACGGAATACTACTCAGCAATTTAAAACAAGGGAATCTTGAAATTTCTTGAAATTCTAATGGGTGTCATTAAAGTGTCTTTATGATTAACTTACAGTTTGCAAACCTATTTTTGAAAATACCACTTTATCTCAATAATAGTAATGAATAATCAGGTGAATGAGCCTGTTGATGTTGCTGCTTCAGGTGTTGTCCATCAGAATTTAATCATAGTATAAACTATTTTTATTTTATACCCATAGAAACATTGAGGATATTATATACTCACTTTTTCTCTCTTTTACTTCAGGAGAGGAATTTTATGGTATATTAATTTGTGAAAATATAGAAGTCTGCAAAGCTCTCAGCAAAACATAGAAATGCAGGTGTAAATAAAATGACAAAAGAGAAAGGGATTTTGTCTGCATGAAGAAGCTTCTAGGACAGTAGCATATGATATAGTATAGAAGTGTAGAAGGCAGTAGTGTTTTTGACAGTGAGTTAAGGTCAAGACAGTTTCTATTGGAAACAGTCTGTTTGGAAGACCAGTGACAAATTCAAAAAATAGGTAAGATCATATAGTCAAATGAGAGGCTAACCATAACTATAAATTGTTTTCTATTGATTAAATAGACATTTTCTGTTACTATTTTACAAAATAGCATCCTTTAACTTCTTTATAATTTTGAATGTAAATCGGGAAATTGTATGGTGGAATAAACTCATCAGTATATTTTTTCCTAGGTGCAAAGCCTCTAAATGCAGAGACTCTGGACTTACTTCCTTTGACTTTCTAACACCTAAAACAAGATCTGGTACAGAGTCACATGCAGGAGATGCGTTCTAAATGGATGAATCAATGAGCTAAAACAGAGCCAGGAACATCTTAACAATGCTCTCTATTGAACTCTGCTTGCCCACAATTTCTTCTCCGCATTGGTCCCATTTCCAGGAGCCTTCAAATCCAGGACTCTCTTGCAGTCATTTTCCTGCATAGTCTATTCTCAGCTTTGCCTAATAATGTTCTTTTTTTTTGTTAATGTTGTTCTCTTGACTGTAGTTTTTCTTCATACTGTCTTTATGTTATGCATCTTAGTCAACATCCTCGGTCCTCCAAATAAAAGTGACTTTTCAATGAAACCTTATGTATGGGTATGATGGCTGCAGGAGTGAATGCCCTTGATTCTCTTCTCATCTACATTTGACTTTATTAGATAATAAAAGTAATTCAATTTGTGTTATATTCAATATTAAGCCATACACATATTTGAGATAATATCAGAACTAAAGAGGGTTCAAAAACAAAATTAGATAAATCTAAAAAGGATGATAAAGATAAAACATAATCATAATTTAAAAGTTAAAATAAAGTAAAACTGTTACTAAAAATGTGCTGGAAAGAAAAATGAGGGGTGTATATTAACACAATGAAAAAGGAAAAACCAACAAACAAAAAACAAAGAAGAAAGGAAGATTATTCCAAAAGAAGAAAGATATTTTAAAAAAGTAGATGACTCTATGAAGGGAAATAAAACCATAAAATGGTTATCTAAAGAAATAGTGTAAGACTAAAATATTGCTTAAAATGTAGTAAGTGGAAAGAAAGGGGACACGTGAAGAATTGGAGACTAACTTGTACACACGAGAGAGTATAATTCATTTGAATATACTGACTCTTTGCTGAGCCTGTACTGGACATATCCGATGTGTTCACTTCTGTGGGTTTCTTCTTTGTACTCCTGGGGCTCCTGCTGCCCATACTTAGTTTTGCAATCTGTTGGTTGGCTCTCTCCTCTTCCTGACTCGCTGTAGTCCATATCTCAGTGCAATGTTTACCACACTGCTGGAGGGGTGCAGCTATGGTTGGCAGACTACTGGAGTATCATAATTCTAAAACTCTACAGCAGTAAACGCCAGTCAGTGGCTCTTAGTTTGATACACAAATTGAGCTTAGATAGATCACCATCAAATTCTTGGGTTACTCAGTTAATGAGATTTGCCTCCAGCCTCAGTGAAGGGCTGTGTTGACCCATGCATTTCACTGCCTCAGTTGATCTTCCTGCAATCTAAATTCTGCAGCTTCTTGCTGTCCTGTTCTGTTTTATAATGGTGCCCAGTTCTGTCTCTCATCTCAGCACTGGAGCAGATTGAGTTTAAGCTTTTCAACTTTCGTTGTGTCTCAGGACCCAAATGTTTCTCAGTTTTAAGAATAGGATCTTTCATAATATCGTGCCCAGACACTGTCCTTTGGGTCATACAAACTAACAAGGTAGATTTTCTTCATTGTTGACTTATTCATTCCCCAAAACCTACAAGCGCCACTTGGATTCCTTGTTTGCTGAGGCTCCTACTTCCTCAGCAGCAGTCAAGGGGTCACATGGCTGGAGTTGGGCTTAGCCTCCCTTACTTTGCTACCTTTTACTTCATTGTGGCATGTTTTCTGTTTTCTTCTCTGTACTTCCCAGACATCCTATTACTGCCTTCATGAATTTTCAGAGCTCATTCTCTTTTGGGAATGAAGCATATTTTTTTTCATATTTTCTTATATCTTTTCTGGAGGATGTGGAGGCCATCTTACCTGAAAATCCCAATCATTTATAACTTTATTACTTAAACACTGTTGACATTTTCTTGCATGAAGCTGCTGACATTTTAATATCTATATTGACAAATTCATAGCACATGAATACATATGAATATATGAATGCTTAAACATGAATATAAATTGAAACCAGGAGGCACATCTATTTTACACATTTCTTTTTAGTTAACAATGTATAGTTTGTTCATTTTCCTAAATATTTCTAACAAATATAGCTTTAATATCTACAGAATATTGCACTGTATTTGGCTTTATATTTGAGGTTTTCATGTTTTGGGACACTTGTTTCCCTTTTTTAACTTTTAAACCATCTCTGTAATTAATTTCATTATAGCTAAAATTTCATATTTGTACCTGTGATTTTCTTTTCACATGTAATTAGAATTGAAGTTTCTTGGAAAAAGCATGTTTTGATAATATTGTTATGGATGAAAAAAAAATTTTTCTGTGTCCACCTCAAAGGCAATTGTTATTAAATACTCTCTTTAAAATGTTAAATTTGCCTATTTCTTTGCACATTTAGAAGCTTTAGTTTTAACATGTTTCAGAGATCAGAAATTTAAGAGTTAAAACAAATCAGTATTTAGAATGAATTGTTTTTTGACAGGGGGTTATAAGATTATTATTTGTATGCCTTATCTATTTTTCTTTATATTTGAACAGATATTTTGTGACTTTTGTTTATTGATAAACTTAGGTTTTAAACCAGTTTTTTAAAATGTATGTGTGTTTCACAGGGACATACCTGTGTGTTTGTGTTTCTGTATCTGGCATATGTACTCCTGTGTGTGCATGTATGTATGTGAAAATAAGCATAAGTCTGTGTGCACATGTGTTGGGGATAAAAAGCTAATGTCAGGATGTCTTCCTCAGTCTTATGCTTTGGAGACTGAGTCTCTTCCTGATCCTAGAGTTCACTCCTTTCCACGGGCTGTAGGGAACTTCCTGTCTCCATCCTCCCAGCAGTGAAGTTATGGGTTTGTGCCATCCTGCCCAGCTTCTACATGGGTGCGTGCAAACTCAGGTCCTCATACCTGCGTGGCAAACACTTCACTCACGGAGCTGTCTCCCCAGCTCCAGACACATTAGTTTTTACTTTCCAAGCTTCTGTATCACCCTCCCAATACTCACAGATAGTATGGTCATACTATCTAAGGTCACACCCTTAGACATGTATAATGAAACAATACTTGACCTTGCATCAATACGCACGAGACTCAGAGATTCTAGACGAGTGTTTCTCAACCTGTGGGTCACAACCCCTTTGGGAAACTTCTATATCCAAAAATATTTACGTTATGATTCATCATAGTTATGAAATAGAAACAAAACTACTTTCATGGTAGGGGGTAACCACAACATGAGGGTCTGTATTTCAGGCTTGCAGTTTTAGGAAGGTTGGGAACCACTTGTCTAGACAAACCAAACCTATTATTTTTCAAATATGTCCGTATAACACAGACAATGACAAGGACACAGACTCTGGAATCCACCAGAGGTTTGAACAGCAGTCCTTCCAGGCAGCAACCCAGTCTTTTTCTTCAGAGCACGGCAGAGATGTAAAGACAAAGCAGAGTAATTGACATATGAGAAAGAGTCATAAATATTGAGGACCACTCTTCTTATTAAACTGTTCTTTTTGCATAATGGTTATGGTCATATTTAGAAAATATAATAGTCATTTAATAAACATATTGAACAGCAGTAAAATTCCATTGGATCAACAGAATTGTCAAGTCATTCAGCTTTGAAATATTTAACAAAATTGAAATGAAAGCTGTTTGTTCCCTACCAACAAATGCGTTCCACTTCCAAGCCACTCAAACTATAAGTAACACTAAACTTAATTAGTTTTTAATTCCCAAGCCCCGAGTATAAGTCTCATTTTTCCCTCTCAGTAAAGTAAGAATAACTAAATAGAAATCCTTTCTACAACCAACACCTTTCTGATAGGAAAATCTTGACACATACTCTCATAAATACTTGAACAGCTTTTCCAAGAAGTGAGGGGAGGTGTGATTGAGTCTACGCAATCCATGCTGCATTTTGAAATCCTGCTTCCTGCTGACGAACAGTGCCACAACTCTGCCTTTCATGCTCAGAATTGCCTAGACTCAGCTCCTGCCCAGGCAATTCCTGTCTTGATTTTTAACACTCTCATTTGCAGATGCAGAGAACATGGGAAATTATTAAGGGACACCCAAACATTTCTGAGGACTGCAAGGAACACTTTCCCCTTTGATTACAATGGCTGTGGAGAGTGATGGAATCAAACATTTTGCTTCTGCTTATTCCTTTGTTGATTTTGTGGGACCTCGTGAAATCTGTTACTACTCTTTTCCTAGCTTCTCCTCATGTCAATAGGTTTCACTCCCATTCAGCAGATGTTTTCTCTGGGTGATACTGTCTTTGCAGCGGCAGCTTCTGTGGATCCATAAATAATCTCACTTTGGTATTTCCATATTGATCCAGACATAGCTGAAGCTTGTCTGTGTCAACTACCCTCCATCCTTTTCCTCATCTGTTGATATCTTCTTCTCTGCTCCCACCCAGTTCCTTCAAACATGAAATGAAAGATAAATTATCTGGTTTTCTAGCAGTTTCTGTCTCTTCAATTTTCTGTTTTGGAGACAGACAGCTTTTCATTTTAATGTGTTTTTATTCTTCTATTTGAGACATTGCTGTCTATTTTTTTCTTCTGATTTGTATTTCATTTTAGTCAATCTTCTTACATGTAAGAGTTTTTATATTCTTTCCTTTATTAGGGTAAGCTTAATTATAATGAAATTTACTCTCATTGATAATAATTGGAAGAAAATTGAAATGGAAAAGTAAGAAAATTCTTTTTTTGCATAATATATACTCTCATCAATTTTTCCTTAGGTAAAAATGAAATCTGTATTTTTATATTTGCATATAAATTTATTGTATGTAATTTTTGTGAACTGATTTTTAAAGTTTTTGGATCAGATCAAAACTTATATATATATATATATATATATATATATGTGTGTGTGTGTGTGTGTGTGTGTGTGTAGATAGATAGATAAATAGATAGATAGATGAGTGTGAATATATACATATACATCTACCTGGTAAACATTTATTTATCTTTATTTTTGTATCCCAGAAGCTCAGATCTTGGAAGACCCTGGATAAATTTATAAACTTCTAAAAACTTGTCATTGTGATATTTTATATAATGCTAGCTATAATTTATCCAACATATAATATATCAAAGCATAGAGCACAGGAAAATAGTAGGAATAGAAACAAAGAAAATGCTAAATCAGAGCATAATAAGCAATGTAGTTAAAAAGACAGATGTCTTAAGAAGATTGATAAAATATAGATTTTATGGGATGATAAACTGAAGGAAACTTTGGCCTTATTGTATTTCTGGTTCCATGTTACGAGAGGAAAGTGAAGTGTGTGCACTGGTATTAACTACATACCTGAAGTACCTGCTGGTGGTGAAGCCTGACTATGAGCACTCCAATTACAGCTAATGAAATTGTATTTTTCAAATTTGTGTTGTCTATCTAGCTCTCTCTCATCTATCATCTAACCTATCTAATCTCTCTCTCTATCTCTCTCATCTATCATCTATCTATCTATCTATCTATCTACATTTTCATCTATAGCTACTGAGTGTCATCATGTAAAATATAAGTTATGACACCCTAATCATTCTCAAGGTGCCCTTCCCATAGTTTAGAGAGAGGATTCTGCATAGGGAGCAAAGAAGAATGTGAAGATAGACCTTGTTGGCTTTGTTCACCCATTCTGTGAGCATTACATCATATACTTTTGCCCAGTTATATTTTTACAAGGCTAAGTCTGCTTCTATCCTGTCTGTGCCACGAAATCTCTTTTAAAACTCTGAAGCTAAATTCCTGGATAGCTGGAAAGGTGAAAATTCCTGAAGGTTAGCACTTCCAGAGGACACAGAAAGCCCACGGTCTTTTTTTTCCAGAACTTACTTTATGTATCTTTTCATCTGTAGCTTATAAAATTTGCTTGTTGATACCCACATTTTTATTCAGTCACAGAAAAATCACAGATTAAACAATTTTTGGTTTATCACTGGTATCTGAAGTGGAGAGAAGATTCTTGGAGACTGAGTTCTTAACTTTTGAGGTCCAACATATTAATAAGAAAGAGAGTGTTAGAATGCAGTTAAATTACGAGATGGGCATCTGGTATCTTTGACTGTACAGTTACCCAATTCATGTGTAAGGGAAACTGTGAAACCCAAAGGTGTCCCTGCTTTGAATGTGGGACAGGGGACACTTAGCCTGAGCTAGACTTGATTTTCCTTTGGTATCTTCAGATGCAGTAGCTGTTATTCAAATAAAGTCATTAAAATTGAAGTAATTTAAATTAGATGATATTGACAATTAAATTCTTTGACTGTTAGCCACATGCCAAGTGCAAAGAACATATGACCAATGATTGTTATGCTGTACAGAACAGAGAAGGAACGCTGATGCAAAGACATGCTGACGGACCATCTTAAACACATAGAGAAGTGGTAGCAAAATTAGAGACTCCTTTGTAAATAGTCACTACTGAAAACTTAAGAATTAACATAAATAGGGAAAAAGTCATATGTCTTTTTTTTTTAAATCTCTCTCAAGGTAATCATCATCCGGAAGATAGTTTAGTCCCTTGACTAACATGTTTTTGGAATATTTACAATAGAGGCATATAGTAAAGGAGAAAAAATGCTTTTGTGCTGTATAACTTTTATATGCATGGTATTGATTTGCAACTCTTGTTACTATGTTGAAGTCTTCCAATTAACATTGCATCTAGGGATTTAACCACAGTGATGCAAATGGTTCTTATGTCATCTCTACAACCTGCACTTAAATTTACCTGCTCTGTAGCATTTCTTGTGCATATCTCTGCTTTCTGTATGATGGTCTGCTAGAATCCTTATGATGAGGTCTGCATGTTAAACTCTTTACAGGCTCTGTTTAAAACCCCACCTGTGTCCAATGTTTGATAAAATTCAGGTATTGCAGTTCATTCAGATTGCAAAATCCTTCAGTACCCTGTCTTCTCATTGGTACTGGTGGGTGCTCTAGCATGTTCTTGCTTCAATCAGGAAGCCTCTGGGTAATCTGTAGCTTGTGAGATGATGAAAGCATGAGGGCACAAACCAGAACTAGGGCATCCCAGAACATCTGAGGGAGGGGGCTCTTTTTGTTAGACTGTTTCTTGACTGTTCCCTAAGTAAATGTGTCTCTATGTAAATTGAGTCCCAAGGTATAGCTTGCAAAATATCCTCTCATTTCTTCTGAGGAAAACTAAGTCACCAAGTTTATATCAAAATTTCCACTCCACCTGAATATCTTTAGCTGCTATCTTTTGATGTTCTGGTTTCATAAATTTAAAAGTAATGTTTGGATCCTAGCTAGGGAGACCGGCAGCTGGCATTAGGTCTATTTCTCCTTACTTTGCCTCCTTCTTGAAAAAGATTCTGTCCTTCATGGAATATGAAATCAGCCCGGTGACTTTTTGAGAATTTCAATGTAATACCAACAATGTGTACTTTATCACTTTGTTTAAAGAATGTCTTTCTTATACTTTTCTTGGGTTACAATACTAAGTTGCATGCCATTTCAAAGATAGGACACCTTTAAAAACATCAATATATTTCAATATTGCATTTTTGTCATTTCACACTAGAGGTTATTGATTTAGAAAAAAGCATTAGTAAGTTGGAAATTCCAAAATTTTTGATTATACAGAGTAACTTCATAATTTATTATAAGAATAGGCCTGAAATCCTTTTCTGTAGATCTGAGACTCTGATAAGTTTACAGAAAAACTGTCAAAAAAGCAGATGCTTAACTCCACTCTGTTGAAGGCTGTGCATGCCTTCCCAGGGCCCTCCAGCGACTGAGGCAGGGGTCTTTACATTATAGCACATTACTTCCCAGGTAAAACCTAAAATAGAAGCGTGTTTTAGATAGTGAGACAATGAGCATCCTTCCTTCAGCCATCCATTTCCCTGCTGACAGGCAGAATGCAGGAATTCTGAGGCATGCAGTATAGCATTTTCTAAGTAAAGTGAAAAAAACAAAAACAAAAACAAAAACAAAAACAAAACAGAAAACGTTTTCTTCTATACTTCTGATGCATTGATTGTCCTAGAGAACGTTTTTTTTTTCAGCTTAGCTATGTTTATTGCTAATGCCTCACAGTTTTCACACCAATTTTATTATTATTATTATTATTATTATTATTATTATCACATTAGCATTCATGGCTTTCCTCGTTGAGCTCAGTGATCTGGTGGACCTCTCATCCATAGGGACCCTGCTCGCCTACTCCTTGGTGTCCTTCTCTGTTCTGGTCCTCAGGTGAGACTCCACCACACCTTAGCTGAAGGTTATGAGACCATGAAGATGGCTAGGTGCTTGTCCTGGCTGCCT
>JAQQSO010003618.1:0-13420 GCA_028658305.1 Pachyuromys duprasi | reverse complement strand
TGCCATTCTATAATCCTCTACAGTCAGTTCTCTTTTTAGCTCTATACCCCATTTTTTAATTGGATTATTTGGTTTCTTGCTTTTTAATTTCTTGAGTTCTTTATATATACTGGATATTAGCCCTCTGTCAGAAGTGGGATTGGTAAAAAATAGTATCATTTAATTAAAGCATCATTCTCTTTCCTTCACAATGAACTTTACCTTCAAGAATCCAATGCAAGAAGATACTATTGTGTTGCAGTATAGCTCATCTTCGAAAACCCCACACTGAGGACCTCACTCAAAATCCCTAGTTATGAAACTCATATTTGAAAATTATCACCCATCATCTTGTTTACACGTGTACACTGCTATTTATAGGATTTATGTAACAGCCTACAGAGCAAATGAATACACTTTACATTCATTATTTCATTTCTCTTGTAATAGCTGGTGATGTGTGGTGAGAATTATTACCTCACCCCATTTCAAGGGGGAAAAAATTAACCAAAAACCTTTATTACACTTCTTGGTATGAATAAACAATTCTAAAGTAGAGAACCTACATTAATTGGAAAAGAAACAATCAATTATTTGGGTATTTTTACCAATACTCTACATGTGAATAGCAAAGCAAAAATCACTTGAATTCAGAAAATTTTATTTTTTTAAGGTAAGCATCTGCTCTGAGGTATTAATCACACATATTATTAAAAACAAACTCAAAATCCATAGACATAAATCTGAAGAACAAAAAGACAGTATTTCATAAATAAGTAATACACAACAAGGTCAGTATCTTATTCCACAGAATAAGACATGTGGCATCAATTACGAAAAAAAAATTGATTTTTCTTCCTTTACCACTTACTACAAATGGACACCCTTCCTGAACTTTTAATGACCCCCACCACCATGCTGCTAAAGTAATTCTTGGTTTTGTGAAACTATAAAGTCAGAAGGAAATGTACATTAACTGATAAAGAGGGCAGGCAACCCTGCTATACATTTTTCTTAATCCAAATGGGGAGCACGTTTTTTCAAGGCTCATTGGTATTCTCCAGCTGTATCCGCATCTTACCAAAGTTAAAGCTAAGTAGGAGGTGTGACTTACAGAAATAGCGTTTCCCTCTTAAAGTTTCACCCATTGAATAAAATGTGAAATTTCTTCTTCATTTACAAATCCAAAACTCTTAGATTTTTGTGTTATTCTTTATGTAATAAGCAATGGAATAGAAATTTTACAAATTATCCAACGTTCTCACACCTAAACATCTTCAAGATGAGAATATTTATATAAATTAGAAAAATGTTACAATCTAAGACTGGTAATTACAAAGGTCTGTAGACATTAACTTTATTCTTCAGAAATATAAAATGTATAATCTTAATTTATACGCCCAGCTGGGAATGTGTTTGGCTGGGAGACATAGAAAACTTAATAAATAGTAGATTAAATCATTAAAATGTTTAGTTTTTCTCATGGAAAATTATGTCTGGAGGCAGACAAGGCTTGGGCTGACACATCTTCTCTAAGACATCTAGGATCTAAGCTTCTTTCATTTTTCCCCATCATTCTAAGCATATGGATCCATGTCTAATGGTTGCAAGACCGCTGCTCATCAATCAAAACAAAGTGATCAGTGCTTAATGGAAGGGAGTAAAGGTCTAAGATATATGGCTGCTTGAGATGCCTGCCTTTGTTCAGACCATCTAATCTTTGTCAGCCACTCCTCACTTTAAGGGAGGCTGGAAAGTTGAATAATGTTATCTTTCTTTCCACATTTTGTAACAGGAGAAGATGAAAGAGAGATTGAGTGAATAAATGTCTACAGCAACTGTCATTCTTCCAAACCAAATAAATCTAATGCCATCAACGCAAACATCACCACCATTGTAATTATCATGGTCAGCATTAAACACTTTCCCCCAAATGGTACAAAATGTTGTTGGGTATCAGTTCACACACATCCTATTATTGCAAACTTTGAATCACATCAAAATATTGTGTGTTAATTTTAAAACTTAGAAGCAATTTTCTAAAGCAAGTGTGGTGGCATACACCATTAATCTCAGCACTCAAGGAGGAAGAGGCAGTTGGACTGCTGTGAGATGGAGGCCAGCCTGATCTACATAGAGAGTCTAGGATAGCGAAGGCTATATAGAGAAACCAAAATAATAATAATAATGATGGTAATTTTCTAGACAATCTTCTCATGACTAATACGTAATACACAGCCTATTTCAAAATCCCCCTAATGGTTTGTCAAGTAATATCCATGAACTTTAACTGAATCGTAACACCAGAAGGAATCTTAGAGGGTTGTATGCTCCCAATTCATGTTATGTATCTTGGGTCCACACTCACTGATGATCACTAGTGTCTCAGCAATGAACTTCAATTCTTGGTTCTCACTCAGTGTCATCTTCCAAACTTCACTCTCTAAAGCATTTGGAAAAGTAAATTGTAGAGGGAGGGCTTCACTTTATAATCATTTTGGGCAATCTTCTCTTTGGGGGCATTGGATTTTTCACTCTGGTACAAGCCATTACACTGCAAAAGCAATCCGCTGGAGGAGTTTTAGTAGTCACAGGGAAGTCAACAGGCACATCCTCGAAGCATGGGCAGACAGCCTCTTTCCAAGTAATCTGAACCACTTTTAACAATTACCGGTCTTACATCTTAATCTCTGAATTCAGAAACAATTGTTCTGTGGTTATAATTGCCTGCATGCACCATGAAACGAAGACAGATGGAAAGAAGACATGGACAAGTGCTTTCTTATCTGCCTCAAAAAAAGATTCCAGTAAATACAGCAACATCGCTCTACGCCTTTTCAGTTCCTAACATTCGATGCACTAGAGAACAGTCTCAGAGGGACACTCTTTTCTGTGCAGTGAGAGGGTGACAGCAAACAGGAGCAGATGAAAGAACCTATCTGAGGAGTCCTAGGATGTGTGTGTGTTTCCATGTATAAGGGGGAAGAGAAAACCAGCACTGTGTGTTGAGTCGCTTGTCTGTGTTTCCCACTGTCATTCTGTTTGAACATTTTAGTCCTGCAACACCCTTCTCACCTGCTGGCTTGCAAGGACCTGCCAGGAAGGCATATCCTTTAGTGTTCAGTATAGCAGCGCACTATGGTCAAGGCAGTTGCCACTGTACTCAGACCAGTGTGCCAATCCAGTATGTTCAGGGCGATTGCCACTGTCCTCAGGCTACCGTACCAATGCGCTGCACTCATGGCGATTGCCACTGTCCTCAGCCCATAGGAGTGACAGTGATATCAAAAGGAGCCATTAAACCTAAGTCACTCTCCTCAGCAAAGACAATCTAGAGTTAACAGCTGAGGAGAACAAGCCTGTGTTTAAAAGTTTTCCCTAGGAATTCATCAATCCTCATACACGATGCAAGTTTAGGTTATATGTTCATTTTTCTAGATAAGAGGCCCATATGTCTCACATATTTCAAAATATGCTTATTACTAGAAAGAAGTATCACCTTTTGAAAAGTGTTTTCTCATCAGAAAGGGGTACTAAGGAATCACACCTCTGTATACATTTTTAGTGTCTCCCCAAAAGAAGCCGATTCCGATTATGAGAGATGGAGCATTAGAAAACAGTAAACTCTCAGAATAAACAAGCCCGGTTGCTAGTAAACTGAAGCCATTCAGACCCCTTACAGAAGCTCAGGGTCTCCATTTGTAATACAACTTCTGAGATCAGTTACAGCTCTGAAACATGCCATGATTCTGTGAGCCCGCCCTGTGGCATGAACCAAAAAACTGATGGCCAAGAACCTGGAATCTTTTCTTTAATACCTTTGACATCAGTAAGTACTTACACAAATAATAATGTTTTTCTAAGATTTAAGCGTCCACTGATAAAAGGGTTCTTTTAGCACTTCCCACAGAGGTGTCAAAAGATTAAAAGTATGAATATTTCCTAGCTGCTTAAAGATAACGTGGAGAAAAACATTTCAGAGGAAATATCATGCACAGATTTTTATCTAGAATCTCAGTGAGAAGATGTGGCTTCATACTTCAATCTCCAATTCAACAATATGAGCTCACTTAAGAACTTTAGACTGAGGTCTAGATTATGCCTCTGCAACAAACACGTGTCACAGGGAAATGCAGCCCAGCTAGCATTTTCAATTACATTAGTGGATAATGGAGCTGAGGATTTAAGCTGCAGCATGTTTAAAAAGCACACACCCCAGTGCAGACATGACAGTGCACATTCATCTCCCTCTGCCTCTCTCACTAAACATTACTGGAAATCCTGGAAATCATGCCATAGCTGCTCAACAGAGACTCAGAACAGTGGGAACAGGCTGGTAGGGTGGCTGATGGGCTCTGGCCATAGGAATGGTGAAGCAGAAGAGTACACAAGTGTAAAGGCTCCTGAGCCTAACCTAGCCATAGATGGCAAGGGAGATTCGTTCTTCCCAGATCTAACTAGGGTCCAGCTAAAAACAACAGGCAGCCTTAAAGTAGAGATTTAGGGATCCTGTCACAACGAGCTCCAGGGAAAGGAATGTTCCTTATTCCTACAGCCTAAAAACAATCTTTTTCCTCACCCACAGAACATGCAGCCTGTGCTGGGGAGGATCCCTCCACCTCATCATTTGGCAGCAGCGGAATGCAGAGGAAAATCCAGATGCACTGGGCAAAGCAGGCAGACCATAAGCCACGAGGGATTAAACCATCACTAAAACTATTGTCCCATACAAATGGGCCCAGGCCTGCATGATAAACATAAATAAATTACCGTTACCTTAATGTTTACCTGCCATAACATGATAAAGGAGGACAAGAGCCTTCTAACACAATAGCAAAAAGGAAAAAGGTCTAGTGTGTAGTTACAACCTGAATGGGAAAAATTCACTAACACATTGCTTTATGCCTTCCGTGGAGAAAGGGTATGCTTTGTGGAAACTATGCAGCAATCAAAGTTCTAATAGATTTCATTGCTGGATGAACAATCCCAGAAGAATTTCAAGTAGGAGAACAATCTGATGGGGCTTATAAAAGAATTACAGTATAATTTTAGGAACTAAAGTCCAATTAGAATCCATAATAAGAAGACAGAAAAAAAATCTAGGGAGAAGCAAGCAGATCTGAAAAGATCAAATAGCATTTTTAACCATGAGAAAAGAAATCAGTTCAAGGAACAACTTAATCAATAGATAAGGCATCAGTAGGGACAGAAATACCTATAGAATGTCTCTGAACAGCCACCCAAGGATCTTTCAAATATCTGTAATTAGAAAGTAATACCAAGGTGATAGATATGACAGATGAAAAGAGAAAGCCAAGATGAATCTAGGAGAAACTTCACAGACAGTGATAGAACAGAGGCAAGATAAAATAGGCTCAGATAGGCTGTGCATTCGTATGAAGAAACCCGGGAACCTCTGATAAAACAGGCACTCAAAAGCCCACGAAGAAGCAATATAAACCAACCCACAGGCGAGCATATTAGAGTGAAAGAGAAAAACCCCAGGTACAAAGAACAGCTCAAACACAGCCCAGGAGCCAACTTATCAACAATAGTGGCTGGAAAACTATGTCTTCAAAGTAATGAGGAAAGCAATTGTCAAGTGCCTTTTCCTCCCAGATCCTCAATAATTTAAGCACCAGGATAAGACACAATTTCAAACAAGCAAAAGAGACTCTGAGATTTTTGTCATCTTGAGGGAAATAAAGGAAGAAGAGAAATACAGACAGCAACAGTAAGCACAGAAGATATGGTTCGGTTAAGTAATCGTTGGTGTAAAAACAATTGAAAGACCTAAATATATAAAGATGACATGCAGTATAAAAATATGGCAGAACTGCTTTGATAAAGAATTTTGAAATATGAGGGGTGATCAAGATTACAAAGTTATGAGGTCCTTATGGAGTTCTAGAAAATAAACATGTTCATCCACTATATCTAGTAAGACAAAATATGAAGCGAGCTGTGGCAGATTATACTTATAATCTCAGAGTTTGGGAGTAGAGAAGTAGGAGGATCAGGAGTTCAAGGTCACCCTCAGCTATATAGTGAGTTCAAAGCCAATCTGAGTTACGTGAGACACTGTCTCAAAAAAAAAAAAGAAAAAAGAAAAAAGAAAAAGAAAAAGAAAAGAAAAAACAAAATGACAAAGTGTCTAAAAACATTTTAAAGTCGCTAAAAATAGAAATGGGATATATTATAGTCAAATTCAATAGAAAAGAGGATACAGAAACTGTAAACAATAGTTTGGAAGAAAAGGCAAATCATGGGGGGGGGGATGACAGAGAAATGTCCTTCAATGCCAACGCATGCCACATCTCAAAGGGTAAATGGATCAAAACTGGTAAAATAAGCACGTGCAGGGAACATCGTCATCGTCACAGATTAATTTTCTTGGCAAGCCATCTCTGACACTAAATCAGGGTGTAATTTTCTTAAATACTGCTATACTACAAACAGGCGAGGAAGACCATGGATTGGAGCCACTGTAAAAAGGTGATGAAAATAAACTGCAATGCAAATCACACCACGTGCTCTGAGGATTTCCTAGAGCTGTGCTGACACGGTAATCTTTATGTTCCTACACCTATTATCCACCAGATATGGTCGTCTAGAAGAGAGTAGCTGTGGCTGTGCACAATGGAGTCCTCCACCAGCCCATCACTCCCTGAGGTTTGCAGCCACTGAAGGTCTTCTCTAATAACATTCTCAAGGGCTGAGACAACAAGTCTTCCCAGGGGGAGGATTCACCACATCATACTGTCCACCAAAATGAAAGGTGCTTACACTTAGTGCTCAAGGGAATCCGAATGCCTGATAATCCACAACCCACTCACAGCTTTTCCCAAACTATGCTGCTTGGATTTCTTAGAAAGATCAATAAGCTAAGTTTCACGCTGAAATAATTAAAAATCTTTCTCAATCAAGACCTATTTTATTGCTTTCTGGCCAAAACAGGTCAAATTAAGTGCTAACAGCAGAGTGGAACTCTTCACTCTTCTTCATTTTAAATGAATTGCAAGCCAACACAAAAGCATCTTTCCCAAAGCTGTGTGCGTAGCACCTGCCCTTATTAGTGCCTCTACCCAGACAAATGCCCCCAAGAACATAAAACTATGTGTCATTTATTTCATGCTTCTCAGTCAAAACTAACCCTATTAGAAAAGCAAGCAAGCATTTCCCAGCAAGTACCCTCTGAAGAAATGTAAGATAACTCATCTGGGCAAGATATCTTTAGCTAGAAATAAGCTGAGAAGTTCGTCAAATGAGGAAATATAAGTAGACCCGTTGCAAAATTATTCAGGTCACAACTATATCAGGCAAAGAGAAGGATGATGTGTCTGTTTACTAGACATCTCAAATGTATCAATAGCGTCATCTCAACAATTCTGTGCCTTTTAATACTTGGGTGTTTTGTTTTGTAAATTTGCAAACTTGGTAATTCTGTTTATAAAAACCAAAAAATAGTAGAAACTAAAGTAAATATGCTCTTTGCTACATCCTACAAGTACTGATTTGAAGATTACTTGAAGAGCTGATGAAAAGGCCAAGTTTACACTGAAAACACGTGTTTACATTAAAGAGATTTCTCCTTCTTGAGGCTGTCAGAAGATAACTGAGGTACCTCGAGCAGGAATCACACTAAATTCGCTTTACCTGAAATGAAATCATTAGCCTTCTCCACCTTCTTGGCAATACATGTTCACAAAAAAAGTCCAGGTCCTCTCTCCACGGATCATACATAAAAATATTGGGATCCCCAAACTGGGGTGTGTGTGTGGGGAGAGGGTTGTTAAAAATTATTTCATAACAGAGGCTTTAGCAAAAGAAAAGGAAGTTATGATCTACTAAAGCTGCATAGACCTTTTTCTTTTTGTTTCGATTACTTAACATGCCTTTCTTACAGTGCAGCCAGGAACTTGTAGCAGGGAAGCGCCACATCTAAAAGACGCATACGATCTACAGAACAGCCATAGCTCATGAAGATCTAACACAGGGATGCACAGAATGCATTTCTGTTTGGTGCATCGTATGCTTGTGATGTAAACCCGAGGTGCTTGCTATGTAATTTTTTTTAAGTCAGTCTTGCTTTAAAAATCACCCCAGGCAGGCGTGCTTGTGTCACGCGGTTGATGAGCACCTCATCGAAGAGTAGTGGTCCCCACCTTCCCCTGTACTTCTTGGTCAACACCGTGACTACTTTGGACTCAGAATGCTGTGCGCAGTGTAGCATATGGAAGGTGGTGTGTGGGGAAGGAAGGAAAACAGAACAGGAAGAAGAGACTGAGCAGAAGGAAAGTAGAGGAGCAGCGGGCCTCCTGCTCTCCCCCAGTCTTGGAGCTTCTCACCGCAGCCCAGGCACCAGAGCTTGCCAAAAGTTCTCGGCAGAGCCTTGATTCTGCAGAGGCTTGGGTACTCCCGGCTTTGGGACCCAGCTCTCTAGGTGTAAGGGAGCATCCTGCAGCCGCAGCCAGTCAAACTCCGGCTAGTTGGTCCCCAGGCACCACCAGCTCATCGCTGCCCACTGAAGGGCTCGGTTCAGGGAATCCTTCTGCCTGGCCATTTCTCTTAGCTAGCTCTGCTTCCCAGCGACTGCCCAAGAGGTCCACGGGCCAAGCGGCCGTGACTGCCCAAGGGAAGGGGCCCGTGGGAGGACTGGTTCCCAGAGGCGAATAAGACGCTCCTAGAGGCTGCCATCCCGGCTGCGGGACTCCAGAGCCTGCAGTTGGTGCGGCCGCGGTACGGTGCGGTGCGGTGCGGTAGGAGGCGAGATATCCTCAACCTCAAGATGCCCTCCCGCGCCAGGCTGCCCCGTGGGCGAACCTCGGAGATCCGAGGCGAGCGACCCGCAGCCTGGTCTCAGGATACCGCGTCCACCCGGAGAGCTGGGGGCGGGGGGGGGGGCACCAGCCGGCGCTGAGAAGCTCCGTGCTTTTCCTGCGCCTCGGGACCCCGGACCGCTACCTACCGAACCCTGAGCCGCTGCTCCCCAGCACTACTCTCGTTCTAGCACCGCAGGAAAACCGAGACCAGGTCGCCCTGGCTGGATGCTGAGGCCACCGAGGCCACCACCTGTGAGCCGCCGCAGCCGGGGCCTCTGGCCGGTCGCCCTTGGCTCCTTTCCTCTCCCTCCTACCTGGCCGAGCTCCTGGGCACTCCACGCGCGCGCTACCGCAGGGGACTTTTGCAGAAGATCCCTCACCGCCAGCCGACGCTCGCCGCAGCCTCCCTCCACCTCGGCTGGAGGATTACGCGCAGCCCTGCGTGCCCATCAGCCGGTGCGGACGATCCCGGGTGGAATCTCAACTCGCCGGCCCCCGCCCCCATTCATAATCCCCGCGGCCGTCTGCCACTACACGCCGCCCCCGCCCCCGCGCTCGTTCCCGCTCGCTGGCCCTGCGATGTGTCAGTGGCTCCCTGTTCATCTGCCACCCAGACAGTACCAAGGGCTCCCGCACCTCCTGGCTGCCAAAGTGGGGGGGGATGCCCCCCCCGAGGGTGGGCGGGTGGAGAGAGCCTGGCTCATCACTCAAAGAGCTGGTGGGAGCGCAGTAGCCCACTGCTCTCCTGTTGCACAAAGGACTCCCTGAGGGATCAGCTCTGTATTCCTGAACCAAAGGGTCACATCGCTGCTGCGGAGGTGGTCTCCCAACATAACCTGGGAGAGGGTCCCACAGCTCAGGAATTCATGTGAGGCAGCAACAGGCTCAGGCAACTGGGAACCTGAACTGCTGCTGCTGATCCTTCTCTAAGAAAACAGCTGGGCGGAGTCCTGCCACTGGGGTGTGTGTGTGTGTGTGTGTGTGTGTTCTCCTAATTGTCCCAGTCCTTTCATTCAGAATGTAACAGAAGAAAAAGAGGGAGCTTGGGAAGTGGTGACTCTGTACCTTGAACTACCAAACTAATTAGAGACCAGAAAGACTTTCATGGAAACTTTAGCCTATGTCTCAGTCCATTCCCATCACCTACCCCGGGTCGTTTTGCACGAAGCACAGAACACGGTATCAGGCTGGGGGTACAAGGATGGCAGGACACTAATCTGCAACCCTAATCGCCAGTCTGTTATCTAACAGGAGAGGCAACCATAAAACAGACCATACAAACATCACACCGTGAAACGTATCACAATTGCCCAAGCGGAGATGATGTTCTTTGTGTCGGAAGGGGAGGGGAGAGGGGGGTTTTAGGGATTTAGAGTCTTTCTGAACTATGCGCACTGAAGGGCACCAAGTTGACAGCAACTTTCCATATTTTCCCATGGACCCAAACCACACATGACCAGGTGCACCTGCACCATGTGGGTGATGAGGCTTTACCAGCTCCTGCTGTGCCCTGTTTCCTCCAACACTACCTGCCAGGGAACACCCAGATCTCCAGCTGCCAACTATCCAGCGGCTCTTCAGCTTTTCCGGCTCTTCGCTTTGTGCTATATGCCATCCGCCGCATTTATTACCCTGAAACTGAGCCCAAAGTTAGTAACACTGAGGCAACGAGCCTCTGGAGGGAAGCCAACAAACCCTGCAATGTCATGCTTCTGACATAGTCTCTTTTTCTGAGCTACAGTGAGAATTAGCTAGACTTAAGTATGAAGACATCATTGACCAACGACACAGTGGATGAGAGCCTGAAATGCAATTTAATCTAAGAATAATGGGACCAAATTGAGTGGCATGCTCCCCTTCTCTGGATATTAAAACTTTGAAAAAATTATTAGCTACTAAGTCTTTCAAGGTGATTCCATCTTCAGAATAAACAAATCAATGCAAACCATTCTTGCTGCAAAAAGAACTAAATAGACTACAATCTGATCATTACACCAGCTATTTAAACAACTTTCCTGTCTCTTCCTGGAATTTATGCACTCTAACAAAGAGAATGAGGAAAGATTTAAATAACATTTTCATCAGATTTATACATATTTACTCATAAGCTCCAAAGAACTTGCAAAGGTTGCCAAAAGCAGTTGCATTTGGCCAGAGATTGCATGGAAAAGTCCTGGGGAATTGCAGCATGAATTAACCAATGAGACAGAAGATGCAAGAAACAAAATAAAACAAAACAAAAATATGGTGCCAAGAAATGAAGAACCTACCATAAAATCTAAAAACCATCCATCAGAAGCTGGAATAAATGCAGGAGTAAGACGGAAAATACAGACAGAGGGATGTAGATAGGGAGTGCTTGGTTTCCACGGAACACATTTGCAGCAAGCCTGAGCCATCAAAACCACCATTCTCAAAGATGCTGAAATCAGTATGAAATGCAGAGGCTCCAGATCTTGTTTAACTTAACAATTTGTAGCAAAACGTGGGAATTTTGAGTTTGAGAACACTAAACTTACCTTGAAGCCTCAAGAACTTTCTCCAAAGACTTCATCTTAAAAAACATAACAATTGACTCAATAATTATTACTGATATAGAAAAAACCTGACACTAAAAGGAAAAGAGAGACAGACACAAGACAGATACCAAGATTCAGTAGGAAAGTTCCAAAGGAAAAAAAAAATGGGTAACTAAGAAATGTTCCACAGAGGTAGTTCAATTCTGACTGACTTTTATAGGAATTGGAATATAAATGGAGAAGAAGGGGAAGGAAAGGGAGGTAAAGGAAAGAATACTGAGAGGGACAACCAACATTAAAGGCCTTTGAAAAGCCATATGGAAATCTACTACCTTAGAAGCTTTCAAGTATGTGTGTGTGTGAGAGAGGAATTTAAATGGATTCATCATGTAATTGAGTAAACAATTCCCCCTAAAATGAATCTTATACTAACAAGCACAACTCCAGTGCCAGGAATGAATTATATCTTGTTGAATCATTGGCCAAAGAGGTCCCACAGATATCTTCTCCCACGAAAAAAAACACCACCACCACCACCAACGAAACACAGGCTATTGTTAACTAAGAAACATTCCGCCGACGCAGTACAATTCTGACTGACTTTTACAGAAACAGAAATATTAAATGGAGAAGAAGATGGGAAGAGAAAGCGAAGTAGTGGAGATATGATTAATCTGTGTAACCTAATGGTAAAGCCCTACTGCTGAAAATACAACTTTCAAAAATAGAGAAATTGAGTTGGTGCCTAACTAGAAGCTTCACTCCTAGTGAGTAGTGTTCAAGGTGTTAGAAGGTACTTTATATACTACTGGAGGGGGAAAAGTAGCCATCATTTTTACCCAACTACAAATTCTGAAACTTATAACCGTGGCCTGCCTACAAGATATTCTGGCGTAGCAGTGGCACAAATGTTATGGGAATAACCAAACAGCTTTTCATTGAATTTAAGGCCCACTCTATGTGATAGAACCCATACCTAATACTTGAAACTAGATAAAAACCTAGATGAAAACCTAGTATAGCAATAGAATAACTCCGAATGACATATTGCTGTATCCATAGAACAGCAATTCCTCTTTCAGGAGATGCTAACACAAACCTCTGCAACGTGAGAATTGCAGTGATAAGAGTTTGGAACACTCAGCCCTATATAGGGTGGCTTTTTCAAATGTTTCTCCTCAGGGCCCAGGAATTTATGCAAAAGAGGAGGCAAAAAGATTATAAGAGCCAGAGGCAGTGGATGACTAAGGAAGCAGTTGAGTAGGAACTCAGAGAGACTGTATGCACAGGACCTGTACAGATTCAAATCAGCCAAATCCCAGCACTGCGAAAGGATGTTTGCAATTGATACCAGCTAGGAAAGGGAATGACACTGAGTATATCAATCACACTCCAGGTTAGGCCACATCTCTTTCTGTCTCTCTATCTGTGTGAGTGTATGTGTGTGTGTGTGTGTGTGTGTGTGTGTGTGTGTGTGTGTGCATGCGTGCCAAAGCAGCAAAGAAATAAAGTAGCATGAATGCATCATTTTTTTCAAAAGTAATAAGCTCTGAAGTCCTTAGGGAACAACAATCTCTTACAATCATTCTTCCAGTACTGTGTATATGAAGTTTTTTTTTAATCAAGCTATAATATTTATGTATGGCCCTTTTCACTCAGCCATTCTCCTGCACAGGAGCCATGGTGCCCAGCCAGAATGGCATGATCCCGAAGCCCCACTTACACAAGGATTAGCAGCTAGAAGTGGACACTTGGTTCAACCAGCTGGTTGGCAAAATATACGCCTAGCAGTCGAAAGGGCACCACATTGCCCTTTGTCAGGCCCCATCAGACCCATAGTGAGGTGCCCTAGAGTTAGAGAGCACACCAAGGTCTGAGCTGGCAGGGGCTTCAGCCTGGAAGATCTAGTGGCTAGGATCCATAAGAAAATGCCTCGCACCAAGCAAGTGAAAGACCTATATGAAAAAAACTTCAAATCTCTGAAGAAAGAAATTGAAGAAGATATTAGAAGATGGAAAGACCTCCCGTGCTCATGGATTGATAGGATCAACATAGTGAAAATGGCTATTCTGCCAAAAGCAATCTACAGATTCAATGCAA
>JAQQSO010003617.1:0-13420 GCA_028658305.1 Pachyuromys duprasi | reverse complement strand
AAAAAAAATTAAAAAAACACAAAAAACAAAAAACAAAACAAAACAAAACAAAACAAAATTAGCAACCAAGCTGAAGTCTGCAATGATGCCTTACTGCAGCTTCATCCCTGTTGTTGGCTGCTCCCCTTGTGCTGACACAGAGCAGCAGAAAGTCAAAGGGAAGGCATACCTTGATGCTCAGGCTCTTGGAAGGCTGAGCAGGGCAACACCTTTACACTCATTGCAAATACAGCTTGAAGCTTTACCCCAGGAATCTTAAACAAACAGCAGAAAAGTGGAAGTAGTATTAAAAGAAAATTAAGTTCTTTTTGGAAAGAAATTTAATTTTCAAAGATTATGCAATTAATTAAATTGACACTTCTATTTAAATTTTTATACCTTCATCTTCAGTATCCAAATTCACCAGGAAGGCATTTGAATGTCCTATTGAAGTGCAATACTGATCCTCCATTACTGATTGGAGTTACAGACTTGTACAACAACTTTAGAAATTAATCTGGCACTTTCTCAGAAAATTGGAAAAGGCTTTACCTCAAGACCTTGCTATATACCCAAAATATGCTCCATCATACAACAAAGATACTTTTTCAAATGTTCATAGCAGCTTTATTCACAATAGCCAGAATCTGGAAACAACCTAAATGTCCCTCAAACAAATAATGGATAAACAATCTGTGGCACATTTACACAATGGAATGCTAATCCTCTATTAAAAAATGACATTTGTAGGCAAATCGATGGAACTAGAAAAGAACATCTTGATGAGGTAACTCAGACCTAGAAAGACAAACATGGTATGTACTCACTTATAAGTTTATTTTAACCATATACTATAGGATAAGCATACTATGAAACATAGACTCAAAGAAGATATGTAACATAGATAATCAAGGGAAAGATGCATAATTTCACTTGGAAGGGGAGATAGAGTAGGCAGAGGTAATGCCTGAAGACAGGGAACTAGGTAGACAGACTAGGGGGCACAGAAAGGTAAGAGGTTGTAGAACAGACTTGGGCAGAACAAGAGCGATAATTCAAAAGGCCTGTAGAGAAAAGAGAAACAAAGAGTGGGAGTATCTCTGTGATAAGCTAGAGACCTATGTCAGGGTAGGCTCCTTTAAGGGTATGAGGATTTTTCAAGCAGACCCTCCTAGTACCAGAGGTCACAGATGCTGAACTACACTAGTCTCCTAGCAACACTCCCACAAATCTTCACCCGAAAATTTACCCTGCCTATAAGATGTACAGGGATAAACATAGAGCAAAGAGAGTAGAGATAGAGGAAATGCCCAACATATACCTGGCCCAATCAGAGAGTACCCTGCCTACCCTATCAAAGAGTACCAACCCATGACACTATGAATGATATTCTGCTAAACTTGCAGTCAGGTGCCTGACAAAACTGTCCTCTCAGTGGCACTATCCAGCAGTGCCTTAAAGCAGATGCTGAGAGTCACAGCCAAACATCAGGTGGTGCATAGGGTGTCTTAAGGACCTGGAGGTAACAGGAGCTGCCCGAGAAGACCACCAAAGCTGACTAACCAGCTTCCACAGGGGCTTATTCATACCAAAGCATCAACCAAGGCCATGTAGAAACTGAACATAGGGCCCTTACAAGTATGTAGCAGAGGGAACAGTTTAGGCCTCGTGAGGGCCCTCTAGTAATGGAAGTAGGGGCTGCATTGGATATAGACTCACTTGCCAGACTTTTGATGTCTTTCCTCTGGCAGGACTTCCTTGCCATGCCAGAGGGAAAGAGGACATGTTCGGTCTTGATGTATCTTGATGGGCTGAGCTGGTTGGGAAAGAGGGCTCTCCTCTTTTGAGAAAAAGGGAAGGAAGGAGGAAAGGAAGGTGTGACTGGGAAGGGAGGAGAGATGTGCCTACAACAGGATGTAAAGTGAATAAAAGTTAAAAATAAATTTGAAAAAGAAAGGTGTAGTCTTGTTTTACAGTTGTAGGAAGTATCCACTGTCATGGCACAGAAGGGATGGTAATGGGAGCCAGGGACTGCTGGGTACACTGCACCCACAGTCTGAAAGGAGGGAGCGATGAATGGCTGTGCTCAGCTCACTATCTCGTTTTCATTTAGTTGAGGACCCCAGCCCATGTGACATAACCACCCTCACTGTGAGCAAGTTATGACTTCGGATAATCTAGTCAAGATAATCTTTCATAGAAAAGCCTAAACATTTCTGTCCATTGTGATTGTACAACTCATTACGTTAACAATCAAAATTTACCATCAAAGAAATATTTTCAAAGGACTTGTTTCAAGGTTGCAAAGGCTTTGAAAATGAGTTTTCAAAATGTTAATAACCTGTATTACTTTTATGATCTGTGAATGCTCCTGAAATACAGTGAGGGTTACTGCAAAAACACATTTATCAGAAACATAAAATAATAATAATAATAATGACAATGGTGTTAATGCCACTGTGAATTAAAACTAATTATGATTTACTTTGAACTCTATGATTGTAGGAAAGAATATGGTTTAGAGTTAAAAAAAAACAAAACAAAACATCTCACTCATCTCTGGTCACAAGGTCCATAATACTGTAAAGACACACTGGATTCCATCAATGTTTGATATCATGAAGAATTAGAGACAGAATGGGAAAAATAAAAGTAACAAGAAACTTGAAGTCATTCCACAGATCCGGACCCTGACTTGGACCTCACTGGATACCTCAGGGTCAATTTGGCTCAGTTACTGTGCTAGGAAAGAACAGTAGAAGAAGTTTAACTAGCCCCTGAGATGCTAGGTTACAAGATGTGATTGGAAGCATTCCTGGGGCTTGGGGATCGTTGACTCACCTGGTTTCTGTTATAAAAGAAATATTTCATTGCAGAATTTAGGGGAATTCTTGTTTTCTGGATTCCCATGGTTTTCCTGCTTTTTGTAGCAGGGCATGAAAATGGCCTCATCAACCTCTATTCTGAGAGACCTGGACAGTGTGGGGAGAAACAACTCCCTCTACCTATTCTGAGCCAGGTGCCAAAATTATAAAGAAATGCCTTCAGAAACTCATTGATTCAAAGAAAAACAATGGTTGATAGATAAAAAGAAAGTACATAGATAGACAGATAGATAGATGATAGACAATTTACATATTAGTAAAGGCATCGGCAACTTGTCACACTTGGTGGTGTCAAAACAGCACCCTTCCTCGTGATGTTCTCTAGTTGTAGTCACTTCAGCAAGTGCATTTTTGTGGCAGACAGTATTTTGTTAGCTACTCTCTCCACTGCTTATTCACAGTATGGTACACCAGTGTTTGAGACACTGTCTCCTCATCTCCTTCCTTTCTTTCAAGATGCTTGCTGTCCTTCAGGATTCAACTGATCTACACTGCGAATCAAAACATATAGAAGTTATTCTGCTTCTGCATACAATTATGGGCAGGAAGAAAAGTGAAAGAATACCAAAATTCCACACAATTTTATACCAATCAGAATACTAGTTTGTAACCCATCTGACTTTTGAAAAACTTTCCTTCATCAAAAGTAGCATTTTTGTCATTGTTGTTACTGTTACTGTGTGGCCATGAACATGGAGTTGGTAGCAATATCTTTTCAAAGGGTGTTTGGGTGAACTTGTACCACATTCCGTTTGATGAAAAACGCTAAGGCATATGACTTCAATTCTAGAACTAATGAGCTGTGTAAATGCTCAACACCAGCCTTATAACCGATGACAACATAAGTCCTAATACGTTATATTTTATTGCTAATTTATGTTTGAAAATATCTTCAATATTATAACATAGACTGTAAAGCATTCTTACCAAAAATGGGCATGCTGTTCTTGATATATGTCTTCACAGTGAAATGTACAGAATGTCCAATGAAATCACAAAAGTTTAGAGTATTTTTATTCTGCTAACTTAGGAATAGTTGACTATAAACAAAGTCATTCCAATTTAAATGAAGACATTTCCAGTACCAAGTTCCAGAGTACAGGAGCTGTTGGGCTTCAATACACACCCTGGTACCAGCAAAGCACACTGGTCATTTAATGCCACTTCAGAAAAGAAAGGATCCCCCACTTACAAGAAAGAGGGTGCAGCCAGTTCTCATGAGACCTCCTAGCTAGGGTTGGATACTAATGGAGGAGGACCTCCTCTATCAGTAGACTAGGGAAGGGTTATGGGGAGGGCAGGGGAAGGGAAAGTGGGACTGGGAAAAGATGAGGGAGAAGGCTATAGCCAGAATATAAGGTGGATAAGTTGTAACAGATAATAAATAAATAAAAATTTAAAAAATTAAGTTCTGATAATTACAGTGAGGTTTGTAAATCCTTAGAGAGCAGTTTGGAGTGCACAGATCAGCTCACTGTCCTGAAGCAGAAGTCATTTTAACAAACCAGCTCTGTCCTCAGCGTTTCCCATAACAATTCCCGAAGACTCTTAACCCAGATTACTCACCAACTCCTGCTTGTCTAGAATTGTTTCCTTTCTTTATTTTTGGTATAGACAATGAAATATGTAAGAGGAATTATACCTTTCTTTTACTTCATGTATATATTCTTATACTCCATATAAATTTATTTATATTAACTCTGTGTACATATGTTATACATATATATATATATATTTCTGCTTCTTAAATACATAAGTGTACATAGAGAATTAAAACAAAAGAAATTAACACAACAAAATTTATAAACCTAAGAATACAGTCAGGAAGGAAGAGCTACTTTGCACCTCAATCTTATGATGTCACTGACTTGATTATTATTTATGTTTCTTCTGATAACCAAACAAACCATATATGTCTCTTCTTCATTTGGCCAACATGATCACAAAAGCATAATGCCTTAACGTTAAGAAAGACTGGATAAAGGTCAGGAGCAAATCAATATCAAAAATATAAGGAAGACTATACTATTTACCTATTTAGGACTCCAAGGATCATTCTTACAGGCTGAGGGAAAAAAAGAAACAGTGTATCTGTAGGTAAAATAAAAAGGAAAAATAACATTTCAAAATTTATAAAAATTTGTTGATTACTAAATACACATTTGAAAACATTCTCAGATCAATACTGACCCTGTATTATCTGAGTAAAATCAGCTAAGTAATTTTATATGAGTAAGGGGACACATTTCAATTATTAAGGATAAGTAAACATTGGAGTCTTTCACAGTCTGATGCAAATGAGCCCCCAACAGATCAACTGGGCCCGCAGAGGTATTAAGCAGAGCAAGAAATCCGCGAAAGCACTTGCCCAGCATTCTCCATTCACCTGAGAAAACTTCATACTCCTGATACATATCTGGGACTACAATATGTCTTCTCTTGGCCAGATCATGGAATGAGTGAATGGTGTAAGATTAAGAATCATCTAACCATGCTTGTAATTGAGAATAAATAGCAATGTTGTGGAGGAATAAGAAATTTATTCCTTTGTTTAAAATTATCAACATGATTAAAATCCAGAAAACTGGAAATAACTATCAATGTAAAGATTGGGTTAGCATTACACACAAACACACACATTTTTAAGTCACATAATGAAATATTTTTACTTATAAGGTATAGTGTAATATTTTGGATTTCCCTACCATTTTGATGTGCTTTTCTCAGTAACCTAATAAAATAATTTTAGAAAACCCTTACCAGCACTACAAATTCATAATTCAGCATTATCACCACATTTCATCCGTGCAAATGAAAAAAGGGACAAGAACAGTAGCCTAGAATGTCAGCTGGGCTACTGATGATATGCTGTATGCTACACCATTTCTACTAATATTTTAACTTGTCTATAAAATAATTCTCTGAAATATGCCAAAGAATGAAAATAATCCTCCAGTTCTGATTTAAGTAAAAATCACCAAGGGTGCGTGTGGAAGTAGTTTATTCAGACTCTACAGTGAGGAAAAGTATAGGAATGAACTTCTGGAGTAGAAATTTCAAAACTAAATTTAAAGAATTGTCCATGTGAATATACCTGCAATTTTTACTAAAATGACTTGCAGGGTAGTATTTATTTGGCACTAAATGATTCTTTTTCTTTGTCTTACTACTTTTTTTTTGAGAGGTTTATGAACAAAACATATTGTAAGACATTGAGGAAATGCAAAGAAAAAAATTGCAAACCTAGTTCTCGGTATGTAAAGTAGAAGCTACAGATGGGTACATGGTGAAGAATTTACATATAAAATGAGTAAAGAAACTAAACTCACAAAACTTAAAAGACTATCCAATCTCACTTGACTAAGAAATAACACTTCTTCAGCCTAGGAATGACTGAGTGCAGCTAGGACAGAAAAGGATTTTTGTAAAATGAAAAGAAAAGTGAAGACTGTGGAAGAAGGAGATCCAGGGTAGAAAGGATGCAGGTATGGTGCACTATTTCCAGTCTATGGAAAGGTGGTAACTTTAGATTTAAATGTGATTTGTGATAACAATCTCGGGAACTACCCATGCAATATTCAAGAATGTAGACTTTGTCGTATAGAAAATTTGTAAATTTCAGCTTAATTTTTGCCTGTTTAATTTTGTTTTGTTTTTACAGTGCACTGGCAGATCAAATTTTTATTTAGAAGGAACTTTATTGCAGTCATGCGTATGATGGATTACATTAGGAGGGAGTTACAAAACACAGTGGGAGGAGATAGACCAAAGGAGAAAAAATGGAAACATGAGGAGAAAACTTGGGGTTGGGATTTGAAGGAGAGAAGCAACATTATGGATGACTGAGTATGAAAGCATGAAGATTTGAAAGTTGACATGTATTTTACAGTTTCTATCTTGATTGTTTTTTATTGTGGAAAAGTGTGTATGATTAACATATGTATGATTAATTCAAACATGGGGTGCTGGGAGAAGCAAGGTATGAGTAGTAAAGCTCAGATTTCATATCCTGCTTTGTGATGGTAAGCCTTCACCAGCAATGTTCCTCTCCATCAAATGTGGTTTAAGAACACTGTTATAGACTCAAGCCAGAAAAATACATATGTATAGGAGGCATTTTCATTTTCATGCTTCTGAGCCATGGGATGGATATCAGTGTAGTCAAAAGAATATAAATAAACACGTGACTGTCTTCATTACAGAAGACAGATGACATTCAACTTGTGGACATCCTCTCAATCATTCCCATGCTGTTTGCTTCTTTTCTTTTTCAAGAGCTAAATAATAAACAAGATTTAACATTATTCTATTTCTTCAATGTAGGTTCTCTAAATTTAAAAAGCACAAACAATCCACAAATTAACGTATACTAACGAACACTGTAAAATGTCATTGTCTGGAAAGAACTAAAGTAGTATGAAGATTTCTTTGTGACTTTGTAAGATTCATATAATGTGTGACTTTGACGTCAATGCTCCATGAAGAACTTTCTGGAGCTTGGGATATGAAAATGTGTCTGTTCTTGAACATGACCATAAAGATGCTGCTAATATTATGACAATTACATTTTAGTTTTCCAAACTCAAACAGTGAAATTCAAGACTCATGCTGGGGCATGTTAGGTGATGTGTCGTAGGAGAAAATATCCTACCATTGACAGGATAATTATAGGCAAGCATAAATGAGATAGTTCCCCTTCATTTGAAGGAAAAGACTAAGTCACTGTAGCAGCTATGAACAGATACCTGATGTAACTTATCAAATCTTATGCTGATATACATTTAATTTTATTCTTCTTAAACATCATGTATTATCTTATTCGGATACAATACCCTGTTTAAATAAAGGAGAGTGATATGTCCATCTGCTACAGAGAATATACGTTTTCTGAGATTAGAAGAGAAAGAAGAGATCATCCTGAGTGATGTATCCCCAAATCAGAAAGACACACATGGTATACACTCACTTATAAGTGGATACTAGACCTATAAAATAGGATAAACATACTAAAATCTGTACACCTAAAGAAGCAAAACAAGAAGGAGGTCCCGGGGTAAGATGACCAACCCTCACTTAGAAAGACAAATGTGATGGACATCGGAAGTAGGAGAAAACAAGAAACAGGACAGGAGTCTACCTTAGAAGGCCTCAGAAAGACTCTACCTACAGTGTATCAACCTACAGTGTATCAAAGCAGATGCTGAGACTCATAACCAAACTTTGGGCAGAGCACAGGGAATCATATGAAAGAAGGGGAAGTTAGTCAAACCTGGAGAGGACAGGAGTTGCCCAAGGACCAAATATATCTGGGCAGAGGGGTCTTCTCTGAGACTCATTCTCCAACCAAGGACCACGCATGGATGTATCCTAGAAACTCTGCTCAGACATAGCCCATAGTAGCTCAGCATCCAAGTGGGGTTCCCTAGTAATAGGAGATGGACTGTCTCAGACATGAACTCAGTGGCAGGCTCTTTGACCTCCTCGTCCCCCAAGGAGGACATTGTGGCCAGTCCTAAGGAGACCAGATAAACTGGGGTCAGATGGAAGGGGAGGAGGACCTCCCATATCAGTGGACTTAGAGAAGGGCAGGGAGGAGATGAGGGAGGGAGAGTGAGATTTGGAGGGAATGAGGATGGGGGCTGTAGATGGAATGCAAAATGAATAAACTACAATTATTATTTTTAAAAAAACTTTAAAAAAAGAAAGCAAAAAGAAAAAGAATTGCTCTTGTATGCCAGTTCACACTTCCTTAGACTGAAGAAGTATTGTCTCAAATATAAGAGTCAAAGCAAACTTTCCTTTTTTATTACTTTACCTCCTTCTACACATCTCAAGCCTGTATCCCTAGAGAAAGGCAGTTATGTCCAGTTAGTTTCCAAGAAGCCACTGAAAGTCTGTAGAGACAATGAACATTTTTTTGAGTATGGTGGGGCAACATGTAATTGAAACAGTATCACAGAATTTAATTTCATACATATTTAAAATCAGATTACATACAAAACAATGGTTTTCAAAGTTTTGTTCTGGATTTTAAAGAGTCTTGGAGAGGGGCAGGGAGGAGATGAGGGAGGGAAGGGGAATATAGGGAGGGAATGCGCGAGGGGGCTACAGCTGGGATACAAAGTACGTAACCTGTGATTAATATAAAATAAAAATATTTAAAAAAGAACACCATTAAATTCATCTTAACCCTGAAAAAAAGAGTCTAAATGACATTTTGTAAATATACATTATTTGAAAACCAGCAATATGTCCATGAAATTTTCAAGATTTTGCTCTGTGCAAAGTTTGGATTTGTGAATAAAAACCATGGTTAAACAAAGTACATGAGCCTTTGCCTTTAAATTTTAAAAATGTAACTATTCACAAAATATGACTAATCTTACTGGAAAAATAAGTTTTAAAAGATACATGATGAGAATCTTCTGTATGTCTTCATTATGCACACCAAAATTCTGTAACTCCAAGAGCATAGTTTAATTCTCTTCTATAAATCATTTCATGTACCAGCTGTTCTCAGTGTTCATCATACCACAGCAGACCGGAAAGTTCTTATAAGCAGCCATCAGTTACAGCTCTCTTCCAAGGTACCAAAAGAGTGTAAAAAAAAAAAAACAAAAACACACACACACACAAACACTCTATTACTCTATTCTTAACCTTGTGGAGTTTCTGTCTCTCTCATCTTCCATAAGGATTCCAGGTACTCTGCCCAGAGTTTTTCTATGAGTCTCAGTATCTCCTTCAATACCTTGGTGTGTAGAGTCTTTCAGGGGTCCTCTGTGGAAGGCTCCGGTCCTGTTCCTTGTCTTCTTCTAATTCTGATGGCTATCCTGTTTACCTTTTTGAATGAGGATTAAGCATCTTCCCTAGGGTCCTCTTTGTTGTTTAGCTTCTTTAGGGTTATAGATTTTAGTATGTTTATCCTAATTATATGGCTAATATCCACTTACAAGTGAGTATATATCATATGTGTCTCTCTGCTTCTGGGACAATCTTTTCTAGTTCCCACCATTTGTCTGCAAATTTCATGATTTCCTTGTTTTTAATTGCTGAGTAGTACTCGTTGTGTAAATGTACAATTTCTATATTTTAGGTTATCTTCATGCATAGTCCTTGGTTGGAGTACCAGTCTCACAAAAGCCCCCTGGGCCCAGATTTTTTGGTTCTGTTGCTCTCTTTCTGGAGCTCCTAAACCCTCCAGATCTTTCTACCTCCCCATTCTTTCATAAGATTCCCTGCACTCTCCCAAAGTTTGACTATGAGTCTCAGCATATGTTTTGATACCCTGCTGGGTAGAGTCTTTCAGAGGCCCTCTGTGGTAGACTCCTGTCCTGTTCGCTGTTTTCTCCTTCTTCTGATGTCCATCCCACTTGCCTTTCTGAATGAAGTTTGAACATCTTACCCAGGGTCCTCCTTCTTGGTTAGCTTCTTCTTGATTAGATCTTTGTATGATTATCCTATATTATATGTCTAATATCTACTTATAAGTGATCTTTTAAATTACAACTTTTTATTTACACAAAATCATGCTCTGTAAAGTATGTCCTCGTGGTATAATGAAGTCTTGATCTTTTTGGCTGAGGTTAAGTGCTTCAATAAAGCCTGTCCCCATCACTTTTCTTTCTTTTTCCTTGTATATCAAAGTCAGAAAATATGCAAATGTTTGTTATTCTGACTATAATTTAAATTGATAAATGTGTCAGAAAATTGAAATTTTAAAAAGCATATGATTTATTTTATTGTGTATTTGTGTATATGAATGTGTGTATATGTGTGTGTGTGTGTGTTTGTGTTCATGTATTTATTTAGGTAGACTTGTGCCACAATCCCCATTTTTTTGTGTCAAAGTCTTTCTTGCTCACCACTGCGTATTCCAATATCCATAGCCTACCAATTTTCATGGATTCTCCTGTCTCCTTCCCATCTTACCAGAATAGTGCTGAATACATATATAGACCACAGTGTTTGGATTTTAGATGGGTTTCAGAATTCAAGACAGAAGTTATCTGAGACCCTGGAGAATTATTCTTGAACAGGACTGCTCACTGACCTACGCTTCGTCCATTCTATTTGAAGATGTCTCTTGTCAAAATGAGTGATAACAACACAACTCTGATTATCACTGGTCCCAAATAATAAGTTGAAAAGTCTGAGGACACCAAAAATTACAGATATATGTCATTAGGTTGTCCTTCCTAAGTAAATATGGGCTTCAGGCCCTCATTGCTCAGTGTGATGAAAAGTTCACCTCCAAATACTCTTCTGTGTCTGATGGAAGACTGAGGGTCTCTTCCATCCTTCATCTTAAGCTCCAAAAACTAAAGTTTTCTATGCATTTTAGAACATAGGGCAGAGGTATCCAAAAGTCTGTGTTTACTCATAGGCTTGCATTACCACCACAGGCACCTCCCTCTCTCTTCATTATTGGTAGGGTATGGATCTCAGGTACTTTCTTCCACCCTGTCCCTGTACATTTCTATGTGTATCCCTCTCTGTGTGTATTCTATGTCTTCCCTCTGAGTCACCCACCTATAAAAAATGTAGTGCCTATGGTTGATTATTTCCATGGCAGGAAATTACCCCTGCTCCACAGTGTGTTGCCTGATAAACTCAGGTGCTATTCCATGGAGAAGCATGGGTCTCTGGGGAGCCAGGCATTTGCCATTAGCTTCTGTAATAAGTCCATATTGTGGCTTCCAGTTTGATATATTCTAATCATCCATCTGGCCACCAGATTGTTCCATTGGTGATTCCATGCTTATTATTGATTATTGCCCTACCTGGCTGGTAGCTGAACTTTGAGACCCAACTCTGGGATATTGCTACCAGCCATTTTCTCTGTTTTGATATGAATGTTTCTGAATTTTTTTTCCTCACAATTGTGTGATTGCTCAGGGGAAATATCTTTCTGGTTTTACTGACCGTTTTATGGGCCACCTTTTTCACTTGTAGACCCAAAGGATTGAAGATAGGGGCAGAGGCCAATCTCTTTGGCAGACACAGCTGAGCATTTTGAGCCACCATTTTGCCCCATTCCTTTTATCTAGAATTTATGTATGCTTTTAACATTTTATTCCCCTTGGAAATGTTTGGCCAAAGGTTCGCAGAAAGTATAAGCCGGGCCATCTTGCAGCTCATTTGGATATATCAGATTTCCAGTTAGGTTCAGAGATAACTCCTCAGGAGAACATGGGACCCCTGGTTATTAACTAATTGATAATATTATCTTCTTACATAGACTTCCATTTATATTTTAAAATAATATTTCAAAGTCCTTAGAAAAATAGCTATTTTTTATATTGTAAGACATGGACACCAGGCTTAGTGATATATAGCAACTTGCTTATGGCCTTATATTTTGTGAATAATGGACTAAGGGTTTAAATTTGATGTCTGAAAATAAAATGCATTTTATCCAACCAAACCATATCATGCTGTTTACAGACTACATAGCTTAAAACTATCAGGTTATAAAAAGTGTGAACTAGCAGGCAAAAATATATAAATAAACTAATGAAACTGTTTTCTGTATTAAGGCCTTGTATAGAAAACTGGGAAGAAATTTGCAGCAAGGAGAAGGAATAAGGACAGAACTGGGGTGAAGCTCAGAGGACAGCCTGTGCTCAGCACTATTAAGGTCATGGGGTGATCTTCATGATACTCTAACAGCTGATGATAAAAAGGAAGAAAAGAAGGTAGAAGAAGTAATAAAGTACCTATCTGAAAATTATTATCCTTCCTTCTGGCAAATTAAATGCTTGTCACGATGACTGAAAACTATCAGAAAATTTCTGTCATTATCAAGTTGTAAAATTAATGAGAATCAATGTCCTCGGAATGTGCTTTTATTTTGCTCATACAATGAATACGATCCACTTAAACTCTTCATTACAGAACAAAAACACAAGTTTTGAAAAGCTAGAAACATCTGTGCCCTGCTATTCTGAAGAGTAATAAACACATTTAAGCAAATAGACAGCCTCTTGCTGCTCTTCAGGGAGTCATGTGGTTAAATATTTCTAAGTACTACAGTGTTGGGTTATTTCAAATTTATATCACTGACCGTATTGTGACAAACTTCACATTTCTTTTCCTAAATTTTAGTTCTACATACCTTTTACTGTTTTATTTTTTTGTACCATACCACAAGTAGAACACTTTCACATCAACTGCTTAAAAAAAATCATGAACAGGCTCTAAGATCAACAATCAATAAGTGGGACCTCGTGAAGCTGAAAAGCTTCTGTAAAGCAAAGGACACTGTCATCCGAATGAATCGACAGCCTACAGATTGGGAAAGGATCATTACCAATCCTACTTCTGACAGAGGGCTAATATCCAGTATATATAAAGAACTCAAGAAGTTAAAAAGCAAGAAAACAAGTAATCCAATTAAAAAATGGGGTATGGAACTAAAAAGAGAGCTGACTGTAGAGGATTATAGAATGGCAGAAAAACACTTAAAGAAATGCTCAACGTCCTTAGCCATCAGGGAGATGCAAATCAAAACGACTCTGAGATTTCACCTTACACCCACCAGAATGGCTAAGATC